>NAJN01000114.1:6906-36441 GCA_005059845.1 Cryomyces minteri
AGGAATAACGACGTACTCGCTTGATCGCCGGCGGCGCAGCTGCCCTCGACCGCGCGGGCCAGCTGCCTGACCACGCTGCCGCTGCCGCAGAAGCACGGCGCATCGGCGAGCCTGCAGCCGGACGAGGCGGGCAGGTCGCCGAGGTTCTGGCCGAGCGCGGCGGCCGCGAGGGCGGCGGCGGCCGCGAGGAGGGGGAAGCGCATGCTGCTGTGAAGAGCTTGGGGGGTTATAGCGGTGGGCTGTGGTGTGTGGTGTGTACAGGCTTGACTGACGGGCATTGTGGTGGATGGGGGGAGGTGGACGGAAGGTGTCGTTCTTCTTGTCCTTAATCCAATCCTGTCCATCGTTCTTTGACACCCGTCTCCGTCGATTGAGCGAGGGAGGGCGCCTTCCGCGTCCGTTGCACCGTCGCTGCGCGGTCCTTTGTTCTGTGCTCGATGACGCTGTCCGTGCCGCATCCGCGTTCCATCTCCTTTCTGCTGACCCGTTTCATGTCGGCCGTTCTACGTTCGGGGTCTTTTGCTTGCTCGGCTTGAGGTGTCGCTGCTGCAACCGGCGGCGTGGAATGCGGCCGTCCCTGTCTGGCAGCCGGTGCTGAGGAATGTGGAACAGCGCGACGCGACGGGGATTCGAGGATTCGAGATCGTGATTCAGGCGACGTTCCTTTGTTCCCGCAGCCTGGACGCGCTCTTTGCTTGTCGTCGGTGGCAGAGCATGTACACTGCGCCATCCGCTTCCGGCGCTGCAGCATCGGTGGCGCACCGTCCTTGACAACCAAGGGTTTCGCGGTCGGGGGCAGGGCAGTGTAGAACAAGCACGCGCGGAGGGGCAGGGGGTTTGAGATAGTGTGTGTAGGAGAAGGCAGGTTCTACGTAGAACGAAGGTCCACCTACTCGCCACGAGCAATGCCAACCAGAAGCGGTAGTGACGGGTTTGATATGAAACGTGTGTACGAAGCGTGCCATGAGGGCGGATCATGCATGGTGCAAGCCCAGTTGGACTAGAAACTCGGAGGTGTCTTCGTAAGCATGGGGGGCGCAGAGAGGGTAATATGGGGTTTCCATTGTACAGCGCATGTCGAGGTTGAACAGAGCGCGTGACAGACCTTGAGGATTTCATCAAAAGCAGGCGTGCATGGCCGCGATGGGGCAGGGACCATCGGGTGCGTGATTTACTTCGATAGTGGCTTGTGGACAGAAGTACGTGGTGGTTAACACAAGGTTGCGAGGTTGGATGAAGTACAGCATTCTAGGTGCCGGATATGCTTTGGTTCAGCTTGGTATTGGTTGGTTGAGAACGAGGTTGCGTATTTCTTTGGGATTGTGTTGGTTTATGTCTTTCTCGTAGTATTACAGTAAAGTGAGCAAAGATACCTTCGAGACCGACAGACCCCCCCTCCCAGTACATCATCCCATCTGCTCGGTTCGGCATCGCCACAGCATTAGAGAGACGACGTAAGGTCCTAAGAGAGCTACATCAATGAAGCTCCGATGAGGTATACCGCACGCCGTGCAGACTTGTAGGGAAACAGTAGTAGTTACGTTCGACGTCCGCCGTCGTGCGACGTACCCATGTTGTGATGTTCCCCGAACGCCAGCACCGGACGCTAAAGCGAGCATATGTGAAGCGGACATGTAAGTTTCGCGACAGGTATAAACAGCAAAACATGAGAGAGCGACCGTGAAAACAAAGGAAAGCTAGAACATGCGACCGTCACTCTTGACCTGCGGCGGCTGGGTGGTGTTCGCGTGTAGTGGCATTGCTGAATTGGAGAACATCACGGCTTGCTGTCGGACTCTGGCAGACATGTTGCGGCCTTCGCTCGAGCTCTTGCGCAACCGCGGTCGCGCGTCGCCGTCGTCGGCTGAGAAACTGCTCTGCTCCGGCAGGCCTTCTGGTAGAGGCGAGGATGCATCTTCTTCGGGGTCGGAACGACCGAATGCGGAGTTGAACAACTTGTGTGTCCGTCGTCTGCGTGGGTTTGCAGCTGTCACAGCTGGCGCGACTGGTGCGTCTGCTTGTCCGTTCCTGAGAGAAGTTCCTGGAGGAAGGTCGAACGTGTCGACGTTTGAGGTGGTGGAAATTAGAGTGGGTTCGGAAATGTCGGTTTTCTGAATGGACTTCTTGCGCAGGGAAGTCGTGTTGAGATGAGTCTGGGCTTGTCCGAGAGCGTAACCAACGTACGATGAAGCAACAGGTGTGGTTGCAGTTGACAGGGGCGGTGTGGTGTTGGTCGCGTAAGGTGACATGCCTGGGGTTGGACGAGGAGGAGGACCCATGCCGTGTGTGATCGGTGAAACACCCGGTGACGAACGTGGCGTTGTGCCTGAGGCCGGGCTATGTGCTGCAGGAAGCAAGCCGTTGGGTGATGTGCTACCGGATGCCATGCGACCCGTGACTGGACCATAAGACGTCTGAAGGGGATGCAGGGACTTGCCGTCAAAGTAGCTAGGCCCAGGAGATTTGCTATTGTTTCTCAATCTTGATGCTTGCCCATAGGTATAGTTCTCCATAGGCGGTATCTGGGACTGTGGAATGTCTGGTGATCCTCGCGGCACGTTTGAGAATTGCTGCGGAATCATCGGTGACAGGTCAGAATGGACAGCGCCGCTGCTCCCAGTACCTTCGATCATGGCCTTCTCTAGATCATCGCGGTACCGACCGGTGCGACTACGAGATCTTCCGTTGGACGCTTCTGAGCTCGACCTCGTACGCGATCTGCTCGCGGTTGACGAAGGTGTTGAGCGACCTTTTGACCGCGGATTTTCCCGGGTACTTTCCTCGCTGTCTTCTCGGTGCCTTTGTCGCTGCTGTTCCCGCTCCCTCCGAGCATCCTGCTCACTTTGCTGCAGGACTCTGTACTGACCATCAGGTAGAGTCGGACGTCTCGAATATTCCTGAGCCCTTCGCTCCTCATCTTGTCTCCAGTGGTCCATAGCACGTCCCGAGTTGGTCAGAGGTGAGGTTCTTGCGTTCGTAATCGTAGCAGCCGTGACTCCAAGCATCTTCATGGCCTTTGTTGGAAGCTCTGGATTTCTAGATATAGAATCGCGGCTTGGTTTGGCTCTCAACACGTCGAGTACTTTGAGCATTGCTGGACCCGGACTGGGCGCACGTCTCTCACTCTCGGCCATGCTTCGGAGATTCTCTTGGATGGCTTGCTTGCGCTGAGCAAGCTCGTTGTCAAACGCCTCCCTCTCCTGTTGTGTCGCTGTACTAGCGTCTCTCGTATGCTGTTTTCGCAGTTCATGCTGCCACGCAGTCTCGTCTGCGGGCTCATGATCACGCGGTATCGAGTCTACACTGGTGTTGGGCGTTGTTGAAGACAACGGCTGGCCCCTGGATCGGGTCGGGTCGACAGGACTTACGGGACTGATGCTGTCGTTTTCGCCGTAGTAATACGACCCGTCAAAGTCTTCTAGGTCCCATGGGTTGGAGCTTGTACAGCTGGAGTGTTCACGGGTGTCTGAGTCATGTTCATTCGGTGTCGACTCTGACACCCCATACTTTGTGCGTAGGGTTGGCAGAGCCGGCACATCTGGCACAGGCCCCATGGAGATGCGTTGAGGACCATGAATGGAAGACTGAGTGCTGGTGTTGCGAAGGTGCTGATGAACGAGGCCACTTAGTCCCCCGCTAGTAGGACCCAATGTGGGAGAGTCCAGGTCCAATCTCTCGGACTTTATGGTGGTTGCAACAGACGCATGCCTTGAGGCAGTGGTATCGGTTACAGTGGGAGTGGAAGGTTCCGCTGGTCGTACGCTCCCGTCAACTCCTGACTTCTGCGAACCTGCAGAACGCATTGCTGGATGCTGGAGTATGGGAGGCAGAGGTCTGTGAGGTAGTGGAGATCGATTAGGCAGATTACTACCAAATGCAACGTTCCGTATCACTGAGCTGGACTGGCTCGCAGCTGTAGGAACAGGCTCATCCCCATCTTCGCTGTCGCTGGCACTTATGTTTCCAAAAAATGTACCATGTGGGTCTGGCCTGGGTCCTTTCTCGTGACTCTTGGCGGTGCCAGGACGGATCTGGTCTGCACCACTTGCACGGAACGGAAAGCCGTCAAGCGATTTTCTTTGGCTTGAAGACGCTGTCCTTGGTCGCGAGCGTCCAAAAGCGTCTCTTGCGTTACGCTCTCGGTCTTCTCCTGAAGCTGCAACCTCGAGAGTCTCATCGACGTTGGAAGGAGAAGCTATTGGTGGTGTTGGTAACGCCTTCCCTCTATGCATCTGCATTTGTCGCTGCAGATACTGCTGCTCGTCGAACTGCTGCTTTGGTTTGTTAAATGCTCCCAAAGCAGTGGCCTTGCCTCGATCGCCAGGCTCGATTGCGTTAGTCAAAGGGCTGGTCTCATCATGTTCACTCGGAGTTGGACTGAGTGGTGATTGCGGAACGTTTGACATGGGGCTCGTCGTCGAAGGCTTGGGATGTCTGGTGGAGCCAAAGGTCGTGACGAGATGGGTTGACGTGGAGGGCGGCGGGCTCTGTGATCTGAAAGCTGGAGATCCAGGTCGATCGAAGCGGTTGTCCAGATTACCAGCGCTTTTCGCGTGGGCAAGGTACGGTGCAATTGGTTTGCCATTGGGGAGAGGGCGTTGTCGCTGAATAGAGTTCAACCTTGTCAGTGCCGACGCCTGTTGGTCGTGCATATGTTGATCCAACCCTTGGTCGTACAGCCGCCTCGATTTAGCAGCTGAGCGATCGAGAGTAGGCAGTGCCGGCACGGAGTCGGGTGGTGGTGAGGAAGGAACGGCGTTCGCACCCTGAGATGCGATTGACGTTGCAGGGGTTGACGAGTAAGTGTCTGAGGTGGTGGAGGAACTAGTTTTGCGCTTCTCTTCATGATCCGAAGGCGAAGGCGCAAGATCGAAGGTTCCCGACGCGTTTTCGTGTTCCGTCTCCAAGTCGGGCACAGATCGGTTTTCGAGCTCCCTCTGTTTCTCGCGTTCCTGTTGACGGAGCTTCTGGAATGCGGACGTGCTGACGTCGTCTACAAAGAGAGCTCTACCTCCCATACTACGTCCTTCGTTGCCGGGTCCTGAACCTCTCGGAGGCCCCACCGGAATCCTGTAGACCTTCTGGCGGTCTCCAAACAGCACGTTGCCTTCGCCAGGCCGTGCCCTACTCATCAAGCTTCCATTCTGTGACGAGTCGTTGTCTGTGCCATCTCCGTCGTCCGATACGTAGGATTCCTGTCTCCCGTACGCGAAAGGGGGCCTTATTGAACTGGTCACTGACGACCTCTCTGCGATATCCGAGAGTCCACCAACAGTGAAGCCGAAGTCCATCAGTCGAGACTGTCGTTTGGGCTGGAGGACGCTGTCGTCGCTTGCCTTTCCCAATTTCGAGTTGGGGTCATCCTGCTCTCTTAGCATGCTAAATCTCGCAGAGATATTCGGCATCATAAGGCTTGTGCGAAAGTTGTCCGTCGAAGGTAATGCTCCAAGTATGTTTACTTCCACTTTCTGCTCCTGCTGCGCCTTCTTGTTCTTCTTCCACCTCTTTGGATCTCTCCATGCTGACTGTGACAACAACGATGACTGGTAGTCTTCAGACGGCCTCCTCTCACTCGGAGCGTCCTCCTTGTACTTCCTCCGGGTAAGAAACCTGTTCATTGCGGCCTTATATAGGTTAGTGATTGGTTGCTTGCGCGGCGTGCGAGCCGGAGGTGGTGATGTTGCGCTCATGTTGTCAAATGAGAAGATACCTACGAATTGAGTTTTTAAGAATGAGACGATGTGAAAGGAAGTGTGTTCTGGAAGATCCTCACAGCTGTCCGCAAAGTACGAGTCCGCAAGGGTGGCCCTAACAGTGGGGAGACCAGCTCGGTAGTTCAGCTGTGCCAGGCGACAGTGCGCGGTGTAAAATGACAGTGTGACTGTAAGACCAGTCAACAAAAAGGTGGAATCGGCCAGTACATATGCCTGCATTACCCGTCTTGAGCTACGTTCTCGCTCAATGTGCCGCTCTGGCTCAATGGTGAAGTGAAGTTGCCGTGTACGTGATGCTGAGATGTTGTTTCTGCGATCCTGATATCCATGCAGACGGGGGGTGAGAGTGGTGAAAGATAGCTGCCCCGGGCACCGTCGATGGCAGAGTGGGTGTCAGTAGACAAAAGAGTGACTGAAGGAGATGGTGAGGTAGCAACGTCGTTCGCGGCGAGCACAGCTCAAAGACGACTGTCGATCGTCGGCGGGTGATGCAGGGTCTCTGAGTCTCAAGGTATGTCGGCGAGGCAGCTGGAAGTGAGGCCTCGAGCGAGATGCGTGTCGCAAAGAGCGGCGACGTTTGCCCGTTGCACGACGGTGGGAGTCGAAGATTGTGGATTGTGGATTGTGGATTGTGGATTGTAGGTGTCCAGGCTGGGGAACACAGCGAGACAGGTTAGCGATTGAGTCGGGGAATAAGGCAGACGAGATGCACGATCCCACGAGACACGCGGTTAAGGTTGTGCTGGGACGCCTCAGCCCAGACACGTGTGATTAGCAGCAATTTCGGGTCGACGCGAGGGCGGCCAGGCAGTCCAGCGAGCTGTGTCGATCGATGCTCCAATCTCCTGCTGCCCGCTGCTGCACTCGACACGACAGCCTTGGGCGGGCGGGTGTCGACTTGGAAGTGCTCGACGACGAGTGTGCGAGGACGGGCGGGCCTTTGGAGAGGAAGCGGAAGTGGAAGCGTTGGTGTAGAGGTGCAGGAGAACACCTTGCGCCTCCTGGACCCCTTGGGACAGGAGGTTCCCTAGGAGGCGACGAGGGGAGATGTGCGAGGCAGAGGTGGGCTGCCGATCGCTTCATGCAGGAACGCACCCTCGAACGCGCTTCGAGCTGGGGCTGGCGAGAGTCGACTGTTTCACATCTGCGCGTGCAATCAACCGCTGTCCGCTGTCCCACATCCCGCGCAACACAGCAAGGCAAAGGGCACGCGAATCGGGATGGAGCATGTAGAGATGGCGCGTCGGATTGATCGGCCCACTGGCAACTGGGACTCTCCAACAGTCGTCCGACGCGTGTTCTACCGGACAGGAGTGTCAATTAACCTCGAAGCTTCCAGGCTCTGTCGGCATCCTCGAGCTGTTGTTGCTTGCTTTCTCTGTCTCTCTCTCTCCCTCTCCCTCCCCCTCTCTCTCCTTCTCTCTCTGTCTCTCTCTCATCTCTTTCGCGTCTCATGCAAGACAGGGTTCACCCGGTCAGCGAGAAGATTATGGCTGACGCCACACTAGATCCCACGCTCCGTCTCACACACGGCCGACCGCCCTAGATCCCGCCTTTTGGAAGCGGCTTCGGTCACGATTGGCTGCCGAAGTCTCTGCACACTCGGTACTCGGTGCTCGTGCTGGCGTGCGAGAGAACCAAAGTACCGCCGGCGCAGAGACTTCTGTGGAGGCGCCTGGGACAGCCATGCAAATCGTGAGAGACGATGCCATCTGCCCGGGCGGAGATTCTGTTGATTTCCCGGTCGCGTCACGTCTACAAGGTGCCGTTTTAGGCCAGCCGCCCAGGCCATGTTTCAAGGTTGCGAGACTTCGCGAAGTAGGAGTTGGACCACGTACATCGTGGAGTCTGGACAGATGCACCCCGGCCCAGCCTGGCTCATAGCGGTTTTTTTGACTCAAGAAGAGTTCTGGCACTCGGCCCTCCTCTCAGCAGAATCGTGTATCTTCGCTTCTCGAGACGCGACAATATCCAAACAAACAGCTGGCCAGACACGTTAAACGCTGGTCATCCATGGTTACCACTCAAGATTCCACCAACTAGCCGCAGCAGATCCGCGACCTTCAGCTAAGTTGCTCCACTCAAACGACGAAATGACTCTCGTACGCGAGTGGAGCAGAGAGCATATAGAGTCACGACATCGATTCGGGATATTCTTCAGACGCACATACCAATGCATCTGGTGGTTTCCGTCTTCCTTCCGATGTACCATCGAGAGTGGGTATTGTATCTCGTGAGGAAAGCCTTCAGCAGAGTCTCGTTTCGTTACAACAACCTCAAAGTCCGTCTAGGTACTGGTAACGTCCCTGCAGCAGGAAACGCTTGATCGTCTCTACGGGTTCTATGTGCACAATTCCGAATTCAGTCGACTGCACTGTGAAGAGCTGCTGTGTCGCATCGGGGCAAAGATACACACCTAGAGTACATGGCGAAGCCAAGTTGTCTCACCTGCCAATCTATCTGCAACGACGCTTGTGCTGTAAGGTAGGCATGACGACCAAACCCGCCTGGCGTGCCGCACATCTCAGAGACATCGCGGCGAGAGCGACCTCGTAAGGATCACTTCCATTTCCATGGTTCCAGCAGTCAGGTGCTTTTCCGTCTTCTGTCTTCATCCACATGCCCGCGTATGCCGGGTACATCACCCAGTACGCCACCACCCCGACGGCACCGTCCCCCTTCCCTGTGAGCCCCTTCCATGCACTGCGTCTGCTACACCTCTACAGCTCATCCCTCCCCTTCCCCTCCCCGCCACCATTTCCGCCCGCACCGCCCTCCATCCCACAAGCCGCCGGCGTGCCCACCTCCATGCGGTAAACACACTTCTCCTCCTCGACGATCTTCCAAATCTCATCCTTGTCCGCGCACGCCATGACCACCAGCGTGCTCCGATTTGGCCCGTTCCAGCAGTGCTGCCCGTTCTCGTGCCTCAGCGCGATCCGGTCCCCGCTGCCCAACCCTTTGCCGTCGGGCGGCAGGTCCTCGTCGACGGTGACGCGCTCGAGGCGGATGAAGTTGCCCATGCCCGTGTGTGCGCCGCCCTTTTTGGACTTCTGCGTCGTGCCCGTGAGCCAGCACAGCTCGTACGTGTACTCGCCGCTGTCGGTGCTGATGCACTGGCCCTTGAGCGCGCGGAAGACGTCCGAGGGGCCGTAGTCGGCGGTCAGGTCGTCGCGGTGCGTGGTGAGGTCGTTGCGGGCGTTGTCGAGCTCGGTCTGCGCCGCGTTGAGACGGTCGCGCGCCGAGGCTACGGCTTTGGACTCGCTGGCGTTGCTGCCGTCGGCGGCGTTCTTGGGGGCCGCGAGGATGCCGTTTTCGATGAGCAGGACGCGCAGGTCGCGCAGCTTGTGGTCGACCCATTTCCGGAGCGGGGCAGGGAGGTACTCTTCGATCTTGTAGACTGGCCCGTGTTAGTACACAGTGCGTGGAATATACCGCTGTGAGGGTTCGGACTCACGGACGTCGGTGTCGCTCTCTTCTTCGGTGGTGCTCTCCCACTCCTCCCACTGGATGCCATTGTCGGCGTCTGCCTTGGTGATCTCGTCCAGGTCTCGGTCGTGAGCGACATCGCCGTCTGAGCCCTTGTCACGAGCGGCGTACTCCTCCCAGCTTCTCACAGCGCGCTTGACGCCCTCGTCGTTGAAGTTCGGGTTGTATTCGTCCTTGAACGTTGCCAGGATGACCTCTAGCTCCTTGACCCTCTCGCGGCTGGAGTCACGCTCTTGACGGACTCGGACCAGAGAGTCTCTCAGCTCGCCGATCCTCTCCTTTGCGAGCCCGGCGAGTACAGTGAATCCGCTCCCCTTCCCAGGACCCTTCACGACCCTCCCCTTCTCTTTGCGCTCTATATCCGCCAGCTCGGTCTCAAGACTCGAGACTTTCAGCTCCGCACCTTGGATCTGCGTTCCCAACGACTGGATCCTGTCTTCCACCTCCTTCCTTAGCCTTGCGGACTCGGTTACCAGCTCTCTCCGCTTCTTGTTGGCAGCCCCCAGCGCCTTCTGCCGCTGCTCGTCATGCTTCCTGTACTCCGCGCCAATCTCCTTGCACCGGTCCTCGCACTTAGTGCCACCCACGCCTTCCCACTCATCGCTGCCGTCGCAGCAGAGCTCGTAGTCGCAGATGCCGTCGTTCACGTTCGTGAACGGTATGTAGCCAGGCTGGTGGCCCTTGTTCTTGCAATAGAAGCCTGGCAGGGCTATGGTGGCATTGTTGCCGTCGTCGTTGGCTACATCTGCTGGTGAAGGAGGGGACAGAGGGGAGAGGTAGGAACACGCTGATGTGCCGGGCTCGTCAGACCCGTCGGGGCAGTCGCAGTAGTCGTCGTTGATCTGGGACGGAGAGAGGTGGACGGATGGGTTCGAGATGCACGTGAACCGCTCCGAGGACTTGTAGAACTTTGCAACTATACAGCGTGTCAGTTCGACAGCTGAGATCGCAGAGTGGTGTCACTCGATGTGGAGGAACGATATATCAGGAGGTAGCCCACGCACATTCGGGGCCAACACCTCGAGGCCTGGAGGGCTCAGAGGCAGCAATTGCAGTCACTGCAGAACCCAGAAGGACGAAGGCCTCTATACCCCTCATCTTCGACTCTGCAGATGGTCATGGATGGGCAGCACTGTGGAAGGGGGAATCCTTGGATTTGTAGGATAGCTGGCGGGTTGAGACATGCAAACGTGTCAAAAGGGCCAAGAGGGGGCATCTGTCCACGCGCGCGTCACTCCATCCTCTCTGGAGAGAATAGCGAGCTCCAAACCCTTGAGCGGAGGACACAGACGTAGTAATCAAACAGTCTCAATAACGATGGGGGCTTGTGCGGTGCATAAGCAAAGGGCAGGTTACAACACGGGTGCTGGACTGCCTCGCCAAGGGATGGCTTCGTTCGACGTCCAGGCTTGAAGGTCGAGAAATTAGAGCATCAGCATTGTGAGAGCTCTCCACTGTCGATACCCTGCGTCTCCGGTCGAGGGATGCCTCTGTCGACATGTCTGGCTTCCTTCCCAGTACGCATCATTCGTCTTTCCTCGAGGCGCGATTGCCCTCTTGGGCGATTGCCAATTGCATATAAGCACCTTTTCATCTTCATCCAAACATGTGCCGGTGTTCAGCGATAGCTGCATCGCCGAACTGCCCTATTCACGTGTTCTCTGCACCTGTATTCTTCCTACGTACGTTGAGCTCTTTCACACGAACCTTTTCGTTCCAGCACGCTGGTCGTGATGGGAATACCTTCGATCTCCCAGACGAGCACAACATCTCAAACATCATCCTCGCCAGCGCCATCACTCCGATCTTCGCGATCCCTAGCCTCCCGGGAAAGCCCAGACAGCTCTGACCAGAAGTCATCGTCATCCGAGCATGGCACAGATGATGAGGAGTTGCTTTTACCGCACGAAAGGACATCACCGAACAACGCAAGAACAGTACGTAGAAAACAGTTCGGTACTAGACGATCAACCTCAGTGCCAGGTAAGAAGCGGCTACACGGTTTGGCAAAGTCGGCAGTTGGTCGCGGGTCAGAAGACTTGGATACTGAGCAGTACCAATGTGCAAGCCGCCCTCGTGGACTAGCTCAGCAACAGAAGTGCGCCCGCTTCGACGAAAACCCCGTGTCGGGAGCTATATCAGTGCGTCGACGGAGCACTGCACCCGATCTGCTACGCGAATCCTCTGAGTCCATCTCCTCACGGTTCAGTCGCAAAAAAGTGCGGACTAGAAGTGTCCAGCTTCTCACCGACTCGCTCCACGACGATGTTGAAGTCCCGGGTCCCCGAGAAGGAGATACCGAAGGGCTGCGGAGTAGCTTGGTGAAAGCATTGGGAGAACCTGATCAACCAATGAGTAGTTTCACACGGCGCTCATCCACTTGGGGAGGCAGGCTGCCTAGAGGAAACGCGACTCCAGACTCACAGCCTGCGAGTCGCAGGCAGTCTGCATCTCTTCTCAGGTTTTGGAAGCCTGAGGCTCGTAACAGCCACCTAGAGAATGATGGAGAGCCTGAAGGCCTGGAGCCATCTCGGTCTGGTAGTTTTACGAAGGGAAGAGCAGTAGATCCAGCAACCACTCACACCGATGTGCACGTCGTTGCTCTCTCGCCAGCCTCGACCTCCCTAAGCTTCTCAAACTTGCCGTTGGCTGGCGAGACTTCTGCTGTTACTACCGTTCAGACCATCGAATCGAACAACAGCCTCTACGAAATCTTCTGGGAGGAGGATGTCGACCTGCAGGAGGAAGAGGATGAGGCCGAGGAGGACGAGGGATCGTCCAGTAGCGACACGTCGTCTGAGTACCGTATGGACGATACGAATCACCCTGAGTTCCGCGGCATAGAGAAGGTTAACACGAAGCTCGTAGCTTGGTCGTGGGCAGGGGGTCAATGTCAAGACAACAACGAAGATGAGGACGACGATGAAGACACAAGTCCAGGCCTGTTCGGATTCGAGACAAAGTACTACGACGACGATATCTGGACACCCACGGTCGGAATCTCTTTCGCCAACGATGAAATCCCGGCGCCTCCCAACAGCGAGCGACCCAGCCACAGCTCTTCCCGAACACAGTCCCGCCCGCAGAGCGAAGCCTCGCCAGAAGAACCGTTCCGGCCACGAAGAGACTCCACCTACTTCGACAAAGCGCCCGCTTCCACCCTGCTCTCCGTCCCCGGCAACGCAGACCGCGCCATCGCCGGCAAGCGCAACCCCCTCTCCCTCGCCCGCCAGCTGTCCAACCTCCCGCCCGCCCAAGCGCGCTTCACCGGCCACCGCGACTCCGTCGCCGTCGCCAAGGAACGGCGCGGCAGGAAGGCGGCGACCACACCCACGCCCACGCCCGCCCTGCCAGCACGCCTCCAGCGCGACTCCATCGCCGTCACCAAAGCCCGCCTGCAGCGAACCCGCGCGCCGCACCCCGCGGCCCTGCGCCTCTCGCCCCGCCCACAGCGCGTCGCCTTCGGCGCGCTGTCGCCCATTCCCGACGGCTCGCCGCCAACGCCCCACCCGCCGCACTCTCTGCAGCGGCGGCAGCGGCGGCAGCGCATCTCGTTGGACGCGCCGCCGTCGGTTGTGCCGCAGAGCATACTGCCTACCTCGGGCCCATCGAGCCCGCGGACCGGGACGGCGGAGGACGGGCGGATCCGCATCGCCGAGGTGGACCGTCGAGGCGGCCGAGAGTGTCCGGTCTGCGCCGACGGATAGCCCGCGCGGGCGTCCGCCGACGGCGCGGTGAGTGCTGCAGAGCGGCGATGCTGGACGGTTGGAGTCCGGGCTTTGGGGGGGGGAGGGGGGGGGGCAGCGAGGGACCCGATCGGTCGCGAGGACTTGGTAGTCGAGTGGGTTTGGCCTCCTGCAGACCCCCCTTTCTGACGAGCGACTTCTCTGGATCTGCAACCCGTTGGAGCGGCGTCACTCGTCTTGCACTGCACCCGAGCCGCTTTTCTTTCCTTTTCTTTTTACATTGCTTTACTATACTTTGGTTCCCGAGTGTCGTACAGTCGGGTTGGGGGAAACGCTATCCTGAGTGCTTATCCTAAACACCCCCCTCCCCCTCCCCCTCCCCCCTCTCGTACCCAATGAACAACGAGAAGGGTAGCCCGGTGGGAGAGCAAATGCGGCGCTAGTGTGACGAACCGAAAGAAACGTTCGAGGAAATACCATGATGTGACCCATCCCACGTGACCTTCTCGTGAGAAAGGTGGCGAAACGGAACGAAACGAATGAATGGATGGATGCATGGGTGGGTTGGTGATGTCCAACGGACCCCGATGGCCCCACTCCGATGCCCTCCATCCCCTGACCCTAGGAGTGCTCGGCGGGACGTCGTTGCGGGTGGAAAGGGCTCGGTGTCGCAACGCCGGTGCACGCCGGCAGCGAGAACTGTATATTACATTGCTTCTCATCGCACACGCTGTCTATCCCATCCCCATCCCCATCCCCGTCCCTGGTTCGGTTGCACGCATGCTCGTGGCAAGACCGTTCCTCCGGTCGTTGCTCTCTTCCCGCCCGCTCCCCTGCAAGTGGAGGGGATCAGACGACGCCATCGAAGACCTGGCCGAGCAGCGGCTTGCGCTGTGACTGCGGCTTGCCACTGACGCTGTACGTGAGATTTACGGTCCAGAAGTGGCACAGCTGCGCCTGCACGGCCGGGACGGAGCCGTAAAGGATGCCGCTGACGGGAAACATGGCGTAGTCGAGGGCGTTGCGCCAGAAGGTGCGGTGAGTGAAGGCGCCCTGCATGTGCTGGTACAAGCCGGCGCGGCGCATCTCGTCCTCGCGGCTGCGCACGCAGGTGCGGTGGTAGCGCTCGTACAGCGACAGCATGCGCAGCATGCCGAGCGCGCCCAGGATGCGCAGATAACCAGAGATGTCAAAGGCCCACTGCAGGTCGCGCGGGATGGCCGCGGCCGGAGTCAGGGTGGTGTATATGACGGAGGAGATGACGAGGGTGCCGAGGTGCACGGGCAGGAAGTGCGCTTCGTAGAGGCGGTGGAAGAGCACGAAGATGTTGACGCGGTGGTGGCGCGCGGGCGGCGAGGCGCTGGCCTTGTCGCTGCTGCTGCCGTACCAGGCGAGTGACGCCACGCTCTTGATTGCGTACCCAGTGTCGAGCGCGCCCCACATGTGCCGGATGGCTTGCTTGTAGCGCGCCTGGTGCGTGGCGATCACACCACGGATGCCCTTCTCGTCGCTGTGCACGTTGCTCTGGCTGGCGGCGCTGAAGACCGTTCGCGTGGTGAGGTTGCCACCGAGCGCGAAGAAGCACTTTACGTACATGTGCAGGTCCTCGCCGATCGCTTCGGGGAACGTGTCCCATCCGTCTACCCGCTCGACCAGTGACAATGGGAGAGAGTAGACGGAGGTGGGTGGGCGGATTGCGGACGTCTCATACAAGCCAGAGAGGCCGGCTGTGCACCACAGCAGATCGGCGACTCTGACGAGGACGGGGACGGAATTGGCGTTGCGATCGAAGACGATCGGAGGTACATAGATGGTTGTGTTTGCGGTGTCAGGATGATTAAGGTGCATCTCAGTGATGAGTGCGAAGTACTTGTAGGACAAATGACTGTCGGCTGTTGGAAAGGAAGAACATCCTGGTCAGTAGCGAAAGCGACATAACGCGCGGCATTTTTGTGTAGAGCTTACAATCCATGACAGTAAAGATCACATCGCTCCGACGTTTGGAACCAGAGCGCATTGCGTATTTGCGACAGGCCTCTTTGGCCGCCCAAGACTCATTACTGCTCTTGCCTGGCGCCTCGCCGGGAATGTCGCCTGGATGGAGGGTAAAGACTATATTTCGGAAGGATGTAAGGAACTCTTCTGCGAGTTTCGAGGCCTTCTCGGCCGCGCCTGGTTCTCTTTGTTCCATTGCCAGGTATATCTGGGTATTGAATGTCAGCCGGGGCATGTTCTGCAGTAGCCGTCTCGCTTTCAAGCTATCATCTCTGCCCTTAGGTCCGTGTTTTCAGACTCGTCGAGGCTACAAGCAGATGTCGAGTCGTCGAATTGGAAACTTTTAGGGAATCTAGAAGACCTTGACAGAGTCCACCGAATCAAGCCCGTCTCCATCAAGAGCGTTCCGATCGAGCAGAACGTGTTACTCACATCATAGGAAAAGGCCGCTTGCGGATGACAAGCAAGCACCTCTAGAGTCTCTCGGAGTGTATCAATGTCTTCTCGGTAATTGGGCAGGATGATGGCGTGGAATACGCTTGCTGTTGGAAGTTCGTCGTCCGCATCGTACAAGGTCTCTGACGAAGAGCCACCCGATGACACTAGAGAGGGCGTTGTCCGCGGCTGGGATTTCTGCAGCAGTTGGATGCCACTCGCCGATATCTTCCGTCGCGTACCAGACGCCGCATGCTTGAGGCCTTTCGTGAGCTCCGATATAGCCCAGCAAGCCCGCAGAGGGAACACCAGACCAAGCATGTGAACCAGCACAATGTAGAAAAGAAAGATGGAGCGCGCAATCGGGAGGCGTTCTATCCCGCCGCCGTGGTCGTGCTTCGTGCCGGGCGCATGCCTGTACCCTCCAGTATGGGGGCCATCGTCGCCAACCGAGTGCTTTCGTCTCGCCGACAGCTGAGGCTCCCTCCACAATGCGCAGTAGATGAGCAGCACGAGCGCGACGAGGTTGAGGCTAACAATGCAGCGAGTACACCAGCGGACGAAGCCCGCGAATCGAGGAACGACCATGGAAGAACACGGACAAGACGACGTGAGGGCCAGAGGAGAGGCGGACGAAGGAAAGGGAAAAGGTCGAGGGTCAAGAGAGAGGTGGAGACGGGGCCGGCTAAGTAGGGAAAGGATTGTATTGCCCTCAGATCCAGTGGACGGCAGAAATATGCCATTTCCTCTGGCGGAGCCACGTCGTCTGGGGCCAGCCGGGCGTGGGCGAGAGCGCGCTCGCTGGGTCAGGATGGCGAGCGGTGAAGCGATCCATCTAGTCCCAGAGCGTGTGTCGCGGCGAGCGAATCAGACGGCGGCAGTGTCCTCTCGGCCAGACGGAATGCGTGCAAGCGTCGGGCGCGAGGGTCGCTACGATCAATCGAGATTGTTCATATTTGCTGCAGCCGAAGTAGCGTAGCGTGGCGCAACGAAGAGTGGCGGAACGTATCGTAAAGTAAAGTAGCGTAACGTAACGAGACGTAAAGGAGCGTAGCGTATCGTATCGTAACGTAGCGTACTGTGTCGTCGCGTAGCGTAACATTGCTGTCGGTAACGGCGACAGACTACTTGCACCAGCGCGCGCAGCAAGGCGCACAGCCAGCGCGGCGTGACACAACGGGCCTGTGGCATTGGTGTTCGATGGTGTTCTGGCGCTGCGATCGTCGACGTGCTTGTCCCGACCGCGTCTTCCTTGCGCCCGATGCCTGCGACGGCCCTCGGTGGCGTACACGGCCTGGTCAGGGCGCCGAACACATCGAGGAGCGCGGCGATGAGATAGAGGCCTCAGTCCTTCTTCCTTCTCCGCTGTCCTCTCGCACCGAGCGCAGAGGGAGAGCACCTCTTTTTATACACGATAAGCAGCGTGCCAAGTCGCTCTCCGGGCCATGCGGAAGGTTGGCAGAGCGTGAATCTCTTGGCCTGCATGGTCGTGGAGAGCATTTCGCCCGAATGCCGACGACTCCCTGTCGACTATTGGGCGACTGCTGCTGCCACCTGGGCGTCGACTTGCGTGTAGCTCGTTCGATCAAGGGTTCCCCTACACGACACACGAGAGACCATGGATCCCTGTCGAGCTCATCTGCCGCCACAATCGGTGCGGTGCACGTGATACCGAGCACTGCATACTGTAGTTCAGGAGGTTAGGCGAGGTCCGTGTTTTGGTCGTTCATTTGCTGAGTATGGCTACGTGAACTACCGTCGTTGCTCTCGCGTCTGTTCGTCCCGTTTGCGCCTCCCCAGCCTCGAAACAGATTTGTCTGGAAGGACGCGTTCGTTATCGCGGTCGTCCGCGACCGGGACGGCTCTCGCTGCTTCCTCATTCAACATCTAGACTGCCAAATGAAAGGTCCGCAAGACTTCCCCTTTCCTGCAACCCAAGCGTGTGTGCGCCTCTAATAGGCACCCAGGTCCTGCCCCGCCCGCGCCAGCACTTCGAACACCCTAGGCGGCAGCTTGTACCTCACAAGCCCCGCAAAGACCATGAGGTCCTTGGCCTTGACGAGCAGCTCCTCCGCCATGGCCGCTCGCGTGCGGTCCTCGAAGGCGGAGGAACGCAGCGCGTCGCGCTGGCGGCCGCAGCACGTGATGGTCCACATGAGCAGGCCGGGCACGTTGCGCGCGAGCACTGGCTGCAAGCTGCTGAAGGCCTGGGCGGCAGCGCGCACGAGGGTGACGTTGCCGTGCGCTTCCATGGGGAGGATGTTCAGGCCCGCGATGGTCTGTGGTTGGGGTGTTGAGTTAGTAAACTGGACTTTAGGTCAAGGGGGGAGAGCTGCCGGTGCAGCGAAGATGGAGGGACTCACGTCGATTGCCTCAGGCCACTTCCCGCTTTCGGCTCTGCTCTTGGCCTTGCTCATCTGCAGTAGCACTCCACAGGCGTCTCTGTTCGCGGGCCGGGTCTTCTTGTAGTACATCGCGTTGCTGTTGTAGAGGCCGATCATATTCTGAGCCAGTACAACAGGGTCGTCTACGCTCGTGAGACTCAAGCTGCCCTGCGGCTGCTGCGATTGCTGTTGCTGGTTGCCCTGCTTTGTCAGCTCATTCTCTCTGGGCTTCAGTGGTTCCAAGCGCATGTGCTCCTGGCCCAAGTCGACGGCTAACGCCTCGGATAGGGCACGATTGAGAATGACCGTGACGTTGTCGTACTCTTCGGCCAGGTGGTACAGCAATACTGCGTCGGTTGTTCGGCCGCTATCGTCCGCGACTTGTGCAGCTTGCATGGTGATATTCCTTAGGAACTCTTCTTCGCTCTTGATACCTAAGAGTGGTAGTCGCTGTTCGATCGCACCCTTGATTCGCTGCCCATCGCTCCGTATGTCACCAAGCAGCTGCGCGAACTCGCGGGTCTCGAGAACGAGCTCTCGAAGAGCTTCGTGACAGAGCTCTTTCTGAGACTTCCCTAGAGCACCGGGGAGATCGGCGTTCAGACATATGAGGGTCAGATAATCTGTCGCTGCAGTGGCCCTTGCGAGGCGGAAGTCTTGGGTATAGATGCCCAGCATACGGCCAAAGCTGATCTGGGGCTTTTGACGGGTGGTATAAGTCACTGTAGCACGGATCAGCTGATGGTCGTCCACACGACATGCAGATCAACAACATGAAGGACTTACATAGATCTTCGCTTACAGCGAAGTCGCTAACTCTCAATAAACCATAAAAGTCTAGTGCAACGGCGAAATGGATGGCCGAGATGTAGTTGTGTCCGTACAAATAGGCAACTGCTTGCTCAAACATGCCGGCCAAAATTTGCAGGAAGAAGTACGTGCCGTAGCCTGAAGAAGTCTCTCCTCCTTGGAGGAAATGCCTCTGACCAATGTCGAGTACAACAGCTCTAAGCTCTTCTAGCCCAAATACTTCGCCTGCTGTTTCCTCAACGCGATTGACTTCTCGTGCGAGGTTGAACTGGAGCCAGATCCAGTCTTCAACGCTCTGGCCCATGCCCTCCAAGGTCCGTCTGCTGAGTTCGCAACGTCCGACGATTTTGTAGCATGCCATACGGTAAGGATCCAGTGAGTTCTCCGGGGCCAAACGTGAGCGCTGCTGGTACTCGGAGCTGATCCTGTTTTGCAGCTCTGGGCTTAGCCGCCGGTCATCGTCCGTTGCATAGCTGGCCATGTATTGTGGGAAGTTGCGATCCATGCTTTTTATTGCTCTCTCATTCTCCGCCACGTACTGGGCAGCTTCCCCAACAAGGCCGGAACGGAGGAGATAGAAAATCAAAACCCAGCAATAGTCGTCGCCGAGAGTCTGAAGCTCAATACTGTCAGCTCCCAGCTCTTTCCGAGCTGCGCGAACTCGGACGTAAGCGCGGATCTTGTTGATGGTCGTCGGCACGCCGCCGAGATTAGCTTCGCGCGGGTTCCTGGATATGGTCGTTTGGAGTTTGTTGTAGAAGCTATGGGGGCGTAAGTAAAGATTGGCTGTTGATCCTGTAATCAGACTCACTCCTTTTCTAGCCACTGGCGAGCTCCATCTATGATACGTTTCCGCATCTTGATCGCGTTGCGCGAGTTCAGTGCTTCGTCGAGGTAATCCTGGGCATAGTGACGTTCCTTGATAGCTCCAGGATCAGAGGGTCTCTGCACATCCGCATTCTCCCCAGTGATCTCGATGAGTGCTTTGTACGAATCGGTCAATTGTATTGCATTCTGGCAAACGCTTGTGTCAGTCGTTCTCAGAGATTCAGAGTGCGCCTACTTACATCGTTGCCGGGTTGCGACTCGACTTCCGCGAACTGTTGCAAGACCGTATAGACGTTCTCTCCAAGCCTGGAGACATTCAGTTGCTTGACTTTCTCGGCAAACTTCTCTTGCTTATCCCTCAAGAACCTATCTTCTGGCGCCGATTGCAGACCGTTTGCAGGGGTCTTCTCCGCGACATCGTTGAATACGCTTGCACGCATGGTGCCCCTCGACGCAGGTGCTCCGATAACAGATCTCGACAATCCAGAAGTGCCAAATGACATGCCCTTCATTGAAGCTCCAAGGCCTCGACTTTTCCGTGCTGATCTTCCAAAAGTTCCACGATCGGTAGGACTTGGACCTCCGTTCACGCTGTCATCCAGGTTGTTCTTCACAAGTCCGAAATGCTCGTATATGCGTTTCCGTTGTGCATCCCACTCCATCTGAACATTTTCCTCCAAGAAAGTATCGAAGTCCCGCTTAGACTGCTCGAGACCCTCAGCTATTAGATCGAGGGTAGACTTCGCTTGTAGGCTAGCAACGTATCCTGCAGTGTCTGTTTCGTACGGAGCCGCGGCGGGTACGAACGGGCTGACCCCACTTTCAGCACCGAAAGTCTTCAGGTCGCGAAGCGCTGAACCAGTAGGTACTCCGGAGGCAGCAAGGAGGTAGTGACTGAGTCAAAGGATATCAGCCTACGTCAACGTAACAGTGGCAGTACTGGATTCTACTTACGCTCTACTGTCCGCGCCTCTCGCTTGCTCAGAGGTCGGCCCACCAGCTCCCAGATTTCTAACCTTCCTCGCTATATCGCCGAGTCCCAATTGCAAGCTAGGCAAATTGCTGAACTGGTCACCTCCATTTTCCTGGTTCTGCCGCTTCTTCCCGCGCTCTAGCAGATGATCGAAATATGCCGGCTGCGATGCTGGCGCACCATTCTGCGGTACTTGTCCATTCTCTCGCTGGGGTTGTTGTGGATTTTGGCTATTTACTAGGGTCGATCCTCCGAACAGACTCCCAGTACTTGTTTGCTGCTGCTGCGGTTGTGGTGTGCCACCGAGACTCCCGAACAAACTGGGCTTCTGTGCTGCAGGCTGGCTAGATGTTCCCAGTCCACAGAACAACGAACCAGAAGTTGCTTGTTGTGGTTGCGACTGGCCTGTCCCCAGATTCCCGAAAAGGTTACTGCTCTGCTGCTGGGGCTGAGTGGTACCGCTGCTACCAAAAAGACCGCTGGTACCCTGTTGCTGCGGTTGCGCTGTAGATCCTCCTAAATTGCTGAACAACCCGCCAGAGCTCGCCTGTTGCTGTTGGGGCTGGGATGTTCCAATCCTATCAAATAAGCTTGGGGCTTTCTGTGGCTGTGAGGTTCCAATCCGGTCAAACAAGCTCTGAGAGCTTTGCTGTTGTGGTGTACCGCTCAGGTTCGAGAAGAGACCGCCAGACTGCGGTTGAGGCTGGTTTTGAGGAGCTGCGCCAAAGAGTGAGGACCCCTGTTGCGAGCTGGTATTCGCGCTGTTCCCAAGGTTGCCAAACAGATTCGAGGTCGCAGGCTTGCTTTGGCCAAGATTGCCGAAGATGTTGGACATCTTCTTGAAGGCGTAGGAAGTTCAAGGACTGGAGCGAGGGTGGGCGACGTCAATGCTTGAAGCACTGCGCGTTGCTCGTGGACGCGATGTTCTCCAGATTGTTTGGAAATCGCAAAAACAAGCCGAAGTTCTACCTTGAGGGCAAAGTCCCGAATTTGAGGCAAGTACCTTCCGTAAACCTAGGTCAGAAATCAACATCAAGTTAATGAGTGTCACGAGAGGCCCTGAGGACAGGTTCAGTTGGCGAGTTTGAAATGTCCCAGATGTTGGAGGTGCAATGAATGCTACAGGAAGATGTCGAAGCTTTCACTCCATCAATAGCCCAGGGTATCGGTAGAAAGCAACAACACGTCCTCAGATCCACCCAAAAATATGCCAAGCGCAGAAAATGCTCAAGCCGATAGACCAGGTATAACGCCGATGCCATGCATGCACTTTCCATCGCCAGATAGGACGTCTGATGATCAAAACGCTCAGTAGTCGTTAGCATAGTCGTCCCCTCCATCGCCCATATCCCCACCCTCTTCCGTCTCCTCTCCATTAGAAAAGTATTGTTCGGCGTTGTAGTCGTCCCCTTCTTCCTCGTCCTCCTCAAAGTCGTCATCCTGCTCTTCCTCCGCAGGTTCTTCGTCGTCGTCTTTCTCCGCATCATCGTCATCGTCTTCTCCGGCTCGGCCCTCATTCTCTTCATCAAACTCGTCGAGGACCCCAAGCTTGTTGCCCTGCGAAATCAGGAGTCTCTTCTTCTTGTTGTCGGTAGCTGAGCCAGACGATGTAGTTGTGCCGTTTGATGGTCTGTAGTTGGGATCGAGAGTAGACCGTAACTCTTCCGGGAAGAACTCCATGACTGTTTTGAACGCATTGTGTATGAGCGAGTGTAAGTTAATGTAGACCAGTTCTGAGCCTCGTCACTAACCGTACGGTCTTGTGTCCAGCCGTGGGATCTTGCGCCGCTGCCTCTTGTACTTCTGCGTGTAGGTGGGCATGCCATCGAACGGATCTACCTGCGTCCTGCCTCCGGTCTTGCCCACACGCACGTTGTGACCCAGGACTGTGTACAGCGGACCTTCGTGAATGCGATCGCGCAGTGTTCGATATCGCGCAACCTGTGCTCGCTCCAGGCGGCGAGGGGGGGCTGCTAATGGAGGTTCGAGTTTCTGATGGTCTCTCAGCTTCTGACTGCATGACATGAAGAGCTCCATTGTTGCATTGATGAGTGCCGGACTACCATCAGTAGACAGATCTCCTGCTCGTGGTTGCCGTGCGACTATGGTGCACCGAGCCCACTGTCGTCGCGTCTGGGGTGTCGCTGTAGGGAGCCGAAGCGAAGCGAAGCCATTGATTGCTGTGGGATGCCTTCAACTCACGGGAAAGAGCTCCGACGGCTTGGTGTCGACCTTCAGATCAGGATCGTACTCCCAAGGCAGATCAATCCCACCCATCTTCCCCTTCCCAAATCCACCGCCTCTACCTCTCCCGAATCCACCGCCTCGCGACATCTTGGAGGACGTCGGGGCGGTCGATCGTTGTGCTACCGTGACGATAGTTGCTGTGAGATTGGTATCGAACTATGCGGACGGAGTCTCCTTGACATGTTCGAGCGGAGGGAGTTTCGGAACCGAATTGATGAAGGCGCCAAACCTCTCACCCAGTGAAGTCTGGCTTGCAGATGAGAGTCACGAAATTCGAAAGTTCTGTCAATCCGTGGGTGGGGCCCACTGGGAATCGAAAATCTGGGGAAGGCGCTTGCCGGCTACACCTTCGACATCCTTCGATTCCCTCCGACTGCTCCCACTCAAACAACATGGCTATCATCACGTCGAAGGCCTCACAGCTGTGGAATCCTCTTGCTACTGCCGAGCAACTTGCAACCTCTAGATCTCAGCAAGACGGAGTTCCGGCAGACGTTGAGGCTTCCATAAGATTCGCTGGAGCCCGACTCACGCAGGCAGCTGGCATCCTGCTGCAGCTGCCGCAGGAAACCATAGCACAGGCTATTGTACTCTTCACGCGCTTCTGGATCGGTGTCGATGGAGGGAGTCTTTGCGAACACGGTGTCTGGGATGTAGCCGCAGCATCTCTGTACATGGCCGCCAAACCTTCTCTCGCGAGGTCACCTCGAAAGATAGTCAACGTATGCACATATGTTGCCCAGCCGATATCTGCATTCCAAGATCTGTCCAGATTACACGACAAGAAAAGCGCTGCAGAAGACTACTACGTCTCCGAAGGCACCTATGAGAGCGCCCGCAAACGCATGTTAGATGCAGAAGCGCGTATCTTGCGCGTCCTTGGCTTCCAGACACATGTAGCTCTTCCGTATGCTCTCTGTATCAATTACCTCCAAGCTCTCAATGTCTTTAGCAACCCTTCTGCGGGCAGCCAACTGACCAAGCGAGCGTTCGCCCACCTCAATACTGCTCTCCTAAGCCCGCAACTCCTCTATGTAACCCATCAGCCCTGTACGTTGGCAACAGCCGCCATCTATCTAGCAGCTAGAGAGGTTGCTGTCAAGCTTCCCAATGAGGAATGGTGGGAGGTCTTCGACACTGACAGGGAAGAGTTGGGATTTCTGGTTGTGGGTTTAATGAGCATGGAGGGCTTCGCGACTGAAGAAAAGGCAAAACGGGATGGCCGAGAGATTCCATGGACTGTGGAGGCTTTGGAAAAGGAGTTGGACCGGAGGATTCTGGCACGTTTGGGCGAGTGACGTCCTCTTCATACTGACACCAGATCCCTGGTATGGAGCCTGGGGGAGTGCCTCATCCGTCAGAACATCTCTGACTGTACCCAAGTCAAGTACCCACGCCGACCGTGTCTGCTCGCAAAGCCAGCATGCCCTATGAAGTTCTGCGCGATGCGTTACTTGGAGAGGAGTGGCGCACACCCTGTAACATCCGATGCACCATAAGATGAGACTCAGGGAGACTTAGAGCTCAGTCCGCGTCTTCCTCATTGCAGCGTGGAAGAGGTTGTCCAACATTGCAATGGATTGTCCAACAGCGCTCAGAATGCAATGAATCTAATCGAGTAAAGCAAGGACGTTGACGGCGAGTATACTGGGTCGTTGGAAGAACCTTGCAACGAGCTGAGGTACCTATATCATACTACGTACTGTATACAGCCGGTTCTTAAGACAGGACAATTTTCAATTATTATCAATACAATACAATACACGAAGTTGGCATGTCCACAAGGCTTTTGCGGCGCAACGTTCTCTGTTAAGGTTTTTGCGTTCCATGTCTCTCATCGTGCTCTGGGCTTCGTCTCCACCTCTAACACTGTAACCTTTCAACGTCTCCAGACAGCTCACACTCAAGCTCATCAACAGTCTCTCAACGACATCATGCAAGACATCATCATCCATATCGTAAGCAGGTCGAGGACAAGCTTTCCGACGTATCCGTTACCGCAATCTATTACGACATTTCCCAGGATCTTTCTTTTGTCACATCTGCGCCGTCTGCTGCTAGCTGTCAGTGAAGATTGAACATCAATCGCCGATTGTCGTCACTCACTGAAAACCACACGGCCTCCTCCTATCGACAGTACAGGAACCTGAACTACATATCTAGCCAGCATGCTGAACGTTGGTACTGACTTTCTGATCAAAGACGTCGAGCGACTTGGATCGATCGAACATTCCAGCCACTCTCACGGTATTTCGTCAAAGGCTCTAGAAGGTAATGTGGAGTTATGGGGACGAAACAGATCCTGGAGGGCTACAAGCCCGAAGGAGCTCGGGGAGAGCAAAACTGCCATCGTCGATCTTGAGTACGTGCACGTCGCTCGTGTATAGAAGCCAGAAGACAAAGCTAACTGCCGCAGACGGGAGCAGAGCATGATGTCTATCGAAGAGTTCAGGAAGTATAGGATCGAAGTCACTGACTTCGCATACACACGTGATGGCCCTTCCAGGAAAGTTGACAAATGCACCGATTACTAAATGCCTCTGGAGGAGCTCGAGGCGAAAGAACACGGCAATGTAGATGTCGCGCAGGTGCAGACTGCTTCACTCAAGAAGCAAGGACATTGGGTTGACCGTCCGCGAAGAGCCGAGAGCATGCCAACGGCAGAAGAGGTCAAAGAGTCGGAGGCGGACCATAATGGAGTCTTCAAGCTGGCAGAGAGCAACAGAATCGCTTGTTTGTTCATGGCTGCGTGCGGGCTTACGAGTGACGAGGAGGGTCTCTTGGTCTTCCACGTCCCAGTTGATGCACAGGACAAGGAGGTGGAGTCGCGCAAGGATTCCTGGCGTATCGTGTTAGCGTCGAAGCTGGTCTTAAGAAGAACGTCTACATCCAGCAGCGCTACCGATACCAGAGCTTCGTCGCCTCCACCCTCGTCGTCCCGCCCCGACGACGTTTCGTCGAAAGCGAAAACCAGGAGATGCCCACCCCCCGTCCTCTCAATCATCCACCGGAACCGCGAGCACCGTACCCCGCTCCGATCGTTCGTCCATCTCCCCGTTGGGGCTTCACCCAGCTTACAGATGTACCGCACGCTGCGCGATGTTATGAGAAGCTGGTCCGAGATCAAGAGAACGCACGAGCGGTTCGTCATGTGGGAGAGAGAGGCGCCATGTCTGCTTGGCGTAAAGCTCATGCTCAGGAAGCAGGATGATGAGGTGATCAAGGGGCTGGCGGACGTTCCCGAGATTTTGTGGGCGTCGACTTTGCAGAAGGCGATAGCAGAGGGTGTTCGTTCAACTCTGGAGCGGGAGTCGTGGTGGGACGAGGTTGATTGAGACATGCTTGCGGGAGTTTGGAGATCTGCGACGCTTCGACATGTAGCAAGCTCCTTGTCTGGGGATGATGCTGCGATCCTGTAACGGCAGCAAGAAGGAAGAAGCACGCCTACACGTCGCGTCTAGACGGGCATTCATCTTTGCAATGTGCCGTAAATGGCATCGAGAGCGTAGAGAAAGCTGAGCAAACGGGGTTGGGGAAGTATGTCTGTTCGCGCAAGATAGGATCCCGACACTTCATACGCCCAGTTTGATTTCCTCTCCAGGTACCAAATTTGAAATACTACAGAGAGCATATACGGGTCGATAGTCACGTGATTGTGCAAACTGTGCAAACACGTAAAAGAAGACATGAACGCCAAGATACTGTTCGTCACTAGGGAATACCGCGAGAGACGTCCACTCAACGAGAGCGCTTCAAATGAGTCCCAGTATGAGAAACTGCGGAGGCGCAGGTGTACTCCAAGTGACGGGAGGGGACGACGTCTCATGCATGGGGCCGTCAAGACTCGGGGCGTCTGCAGCTCGCCAGCCGCTTCACCGGCCCCCTGAACAGTGAACACCAACACGTTCCTCGATTGAGTTTCGTGGCACGGTCCAGCCTCTTGCCCCAGCTCCCAAGATCCCCAGCTCTCTCTGAGCTCGAGTCCCCACAACCCATTCTCATCACCGCGAAACTTCAAGGTCCACCGGTTTCTCACCCAAGATCTCAGCCTAGCCATGTCTACACGCAAGAGAAAGCAAGAGGCCGAGGAGGAGGAAGAGCTCCAGGCGCTTCCGTCTGATGAAAGTGAGGAGGAGGAAGAGTAAGTCCACCAGCTCCTTCCAGCCCTTGACGTTTTGCTCAATTGCGACACGCGTCGCAAGAACCTTTCAACACTTCCAATCGCGATTTTTGTTCGCTGCGCAATCTGGGGCCACCACAGCCGGTCCAGTCACGTTTCTCTCGTCGCGCTCGCAGAGGACTTCTCGCGTAATGTACACCAAGCGCCTTAAGACTGACGCGTATCCCAACTCTCACCAGATACATCGAGTCCGACGGCTCAGCAGCTTCCGACCCCGAAGACGACGGCTCCGAAGCTGAAGACGCAGGTAGGCTACCACAGCCCAGCCCACATCTGACCTCCCCTCCGTCTGCGCGCTCACTCACAGTCCATCTTCAGCTCCCAAGACCAAGAAACGGAAGACTGCTCCTACCAAAGCCGCCGCCGAAGACGACGCTGAAGAAGAGGAAGAGGGGGTAGAGGCTGCCTCTGACGAAGAAGACGAAGCCGCCGTCCCAGGTACGACCCCCATGCATGAGAGTTGCGTCTTTGTTTGTGTGTTGTTTGCTCAGGATACTTTACAGCCGAAGACGAGGAGGACGATGAAGCCGACCCCGAAGCAGAAATTGAAGATGAAGACGCCGACGCCGACGCTTCGGCCGAGAAGACTGTAAGATTCCGATTCACATTGCACTCCGGACGTCAGCTAACAGCAGGTCAGGGTCCTACCGCAGCTGCCAAAGCAAGGAAGGGCAAGGTCGTCCCCAAGGAAGCGAGCCTCGATGAAGTCGACGCTGAGGAGGAGGAGTAAGGTATGTGGGTGGCGTGGGGGCTCGGGAGCGTCGAAAGGATAGGGCAGGAATTCGGCGTCATCGGAGAGGGTCGTCGGTTGACTGGTACGACCTGTCTGGATATCCACCTAAAACCTACTTTGTGCAATCTAAATCTGTTCTGTATACGTCGCTTTGGACTCGGTGGAACAGACGTCTCGCTTTCATCGCAAAGACTCTTGTGAACGATGTGCAAAAAGCATCCTCGACAACCAAGTGTCTTGTCAGGTTTGTACTATGGCGGACGCCTGGCTCTGAGGTTCAACTTTCGTGCGTCTGTCCATTAAAACAGTGTGTAAGCCTCAAGAATGCTATTGACCGCTCACGAAGCCATCGATCGTTGCGGTACATAGAGTTTGACCCCATGCTGCTGGCCTCTGGTATCCAATGTAGAAGACCAGTGTCCTACTCGATGAGGGTCTTCTCAAACCTCGTCTATCTAAGAGATACAGGCACCACAAACACGTACAGCTTTCACCGAATGTACAACACTTACAGCCACATCCTACGCCCTTCTAGGACTCCAACCGACGGACGACGCTTTGGACGCGTATTCTCCCCACACTCCTTGCTATAGCCTTTCCCTTGCTTGAACGAAGAGCGCGTCTCCAACAGCGAGCACACCCCCCGTTGCGTCTCTGATCGTGCCCCTGATCTTGGCCTTCCGCCCGTTCCACTCCAGCCACTCGGCAGAAACGAGCACAACCGACGGCGTCCGCACAGGCTTCTTATACGAGACATTAAGCGCGACCGTATACAGGCTCGTCATCTCCTGGCGGCCGCCCACGTTCGCTTGAAGCAGAAGCGCGGTTCCCTCGTCCATGATCGTGGAGACGATACCGCCGTGCAGCAGGCCGGCGTGGCCGTCGAGGCCCGAGCCGAGAGACAGCAGCATGTACGACTCTTCAACCCTGCTGGTTGCTGACGCGCGCTTGCGGTGGAATGCTATGGACTTGTCAATGGTCCGCGCCGTCTTCAGTGTTTCGCCAAAGCAGGAGTCCTCGCCGTCGTCTTTCGCTTGCCGCGAGCTCCAAGACGTGACTGCGATGTTGGGATCTGCTAGTAGTCTCGCGCACCATGGGATTGCTTCGAAGAAAGCTGCGTCGGAGGAGGCCATGGCGGGTGGATGGGTAGAGGTGAGGGGTAGAAGAAACCACACAGTAGAGCTTAATAGGTTCGCGGCTCTATTAGAAGGAGCGAATCATGCAGGCTTAGTTCTAATCTAGAGTCGGGAGTCAGTAAGTTACATAGATGTCGAGGACTGTCGCCGGTTTGCCTAGGATGCATCCGAAATCAAAGTCCGACGCGGAAGTGATGCCGAGGCACACTTTCTGATGATCCTCAGGTCCATTTGTTGCTACGTGAAGCCTGAGAAGTCGTCTATATGCAGTGTTGACAATAGTTGGTTAACCCAGAAGCAGTCATAACACACAGACCATTTGCCTCGCTGCGGGGACTGCTACATTTTCAGTCCTCCTTCTTCGTACTCGAGCTTATACTACTCAGAACTCGCCGCTTCAAAACAACTTCCAGAATAGGGGCCGGCAACAAGTTCATCACGAAACTCGTGAAGTGATGCGGCCAGTGCCCAAATGCGATCGGCTGCCCACAGCCCACTCTCTGCAGCGCTCCTCTGGCCAGCGTCTGCGCGGAAGGGGTCATGAAGTTCACGGGCACTTTGTTGGTGCCGGTGCTGGTCATACCGACCTGCACGGTCAAGACCTCGACGTCTTTCTTCTCCGCGCGCATTTCCGCTCGCAGCGCTCCACTGAATGCTGAGACGTAGGCTTTGGCGCCTGAGTAGACGACACCGTACGGGATCTGGAAGATGCTGCTTAGACTGCCGATGTTGATGATCAAGGCGGGACTGTTCTTCGTCAAGATTGGCAGCAGGACCCGTGTGAGCTGCGTCGGAAAGCGAAGATTGACGTCGATGGTCTGCTCTGCTTCGGCTTGATTGAGAGATTCTAGGGCTTTCAGCCAGGGCTCGTGGAAGACACCGCCGACGTTGTTGATCAGGATGCGAAGGTTCTTGCCCTCAACGG
>NAJN01001140.1:0-13648 GCA_005059845.1 Cryomyces minteri
GGAGAGGGAGAGGGAGAGGGAGAGTGAGAGTGAATGCACAAGTAGCGTGGTCTCGTCGTGCAGGACAACATGGTCCCTTGCCTCTTGATGTGTACGGAGCTGATGCTTCTCTTTGTCTGACTTCCCCTGATATCCTTCCATCCGTCCTGAATCGCCAGTCGTCCCCCGTCTCCGAGTCTCTCCACTTCGAGCACCGCCAAGATGCACTTCACGTGCCGTGCCAACGTCTTGTTGGCCCTTTCAGCCTTTGCGGTCGCGACACAAGGGCCGGGCGGCGCAGAGCATTCTCCCACCAGAAGCCGCATCACAGAAGCGGCGGCGGCCGGTGAGTTCCTTGGAGACGACGCGAGCGGTTCTCGTAAGACTCTGATGACCCCGTCCATGTCAGATCACATCGACCTGACCGTCCTGCCGTTCATCTCCACCGCATTCGCGTCCATCGAAGCAATTCAGTCGCCCGTCGTCGCTGCAAACAACACGATCAATGCATCCGCCACCCGCGTTGATACGCACGGTCAGCACGCTCGCTGGAACTGCCCCTCTCTATGGCCATTGAGCTCAGTCGTTGATGTCCTCTCGTGCAGTGCACCTCGTTCCTGACTGGTATCGAGCGCTCGTCCCCGTGACGGGTGGAAATCCGACTCCCGAATGGGACGTGCAGAGCCATCTTCAGTTCATGGCTGACAACAGTCGGTGCTCGGCGAACCCCCAAACAGAGTGTTCATTCCGTTGATCAGCTCTCCTTCCGCGAACAGGCATCCGTCACAGTTTCGCCTCTGTCTCTTCCCCCGGATCTGGGGCGTATCCTGGCGATGAAACCAAGTCTGTTGCACTCGCCCGCGTCTTGAACGAGTGGAGCGCTGCGGTGAGTGCACACTCAACCCCTCGTATCAAGTTATGGCCTAACTCATACACTGTGCTGGGCATGTAGCTGGTTAAGACGTACCCGGACAGATTCTCGTTTTTCGCTGTTGTCCCATTGCCATACGTCCAAGCAGCGTAAGTCCATACAACACGATTCGACATTCGCTCCCTCACAAGTCCCTCAGCATCACAGAAGTCGACTACGCGCTCTCCTATCTTGGAGCAGCCGGGGTCATATGCCTGACCAACCACGAAGGATTCTACCTAGGCAATCCCATGTTCACACCCTTCTTCAACTTCCTCAACTCTCGCAACAGCAGCCGCGAGGTCATCTTCGTCCACCCGAACGAGCCGCACGTGCACCAGAACCACACTCTGACCAGTGCCAATCCGAGTACTTTGTCCTTCCGATGCACATCCACCTACCGAACACGCAGGCTTACCAGTTCTCAGCACTCTACCCACCCGGAGCGATCGAGTTCTACTTCGAGACAGCCCGCACCTTCATGGACCTCACCGTCAGCCAGACGCTCGCGAGCTTCACCAAGCTCGCTACGCCGTCGCGCACGTCGGCGGCTCCTTTCCGTCCGTGATTGATCGATTCATGCGCAACTATCCAGCCTTGGCGGCGCCGTCGACAGAGGTTTACAAGTCTCGGTACGTGTACACCGTCTTCCGAGACGACCAGACGGATCCCATCAGATCGCGTTTCGGTTTTTGTAAACCGTGGCTAACGCGATTCTAGCTGCAGGTTGTGGTGGGACAGGTAACGATATCTCCATGGATCCAACCACATACAACCCCGTCTCAGTGCACCATCTGAACCCCCCTTCAGCGCAGGACCCACCTACAACCACCAAGTCCAAGGCCTCCTCGCCCACAGCGTCCCCGCCAGCCAGCTTATCTTCGGAAGCGTACGTCACCTTCGCAACCCCTATTTCCACCTTCTCTCGCTTGCCCTACCTACCTCTCTCTGTTCCTGCTCTCCCCCTCCGCTTTCTTCCCCGGGACTCTCACCTCGTTGCTCTCTTCGCCTGCCACCCCGCACAAACCATCCCTCTTTCCCCTTCGCGAACACCAGCGCCCAGCAAAAGACTTCTAACGCATCCAACAGGACTGGCCCTACGGCCCACCTCTCTCCTCCCTCGACTCCCTCGCCGCCATCGTCGACGCGCCGGTCCTGTCTCCCGAGGAGAAGGAGGGCGTTTTCGGGGGAAATGCTGGGGTGCTGTTTGGCGCGTAGGATCTCCGCCAGCTGGCGTCTTGGGTGGTTTGGGGTTGTTGATCGTGAAGTCGGTGGGTTGCGAGACAGGCGAAGCGACGGAGACTCGTCGACACAGAGCTTGGTGTCTTGTTTTGAGACGGAATGAATGGTGATGGCATGATGATCCTTACTATGGGTGTTGTCCTCACGATGTATTTCGAGTGCGGTTCCAAGACCGAGAGATTCGAGTGTGCGTGTGCTTGGCTTCACAGCTGAGCGCCACGGGTGCCAACAATGAAAGTGCTAACACGAACCTCTTCACGTGTGCACACGCGCTGCTGTATGGGGCTATCGATCAGATCACGAGCATTCGTACGTCTCATTCACACTTCGACAACCTGACTTGTGCTATTGAGCGTACGTAGCTTGGCGTCCACCTGAGGGCTGGAGGTGCATGTCCTCGATCGATGGACAGGGGACATCTACCATCCACGGCCATATCCACCACCCTGATTGCCATACTGCTGTCTTGGCTCCTCCTCATACTCGTCCTCCGCGCCAAAAGCACCTGGCACACGCTCTTCTTGCGGCTCGCCGTAGCCAGCGGCACGGCCTTGGAAGCCCGCGCGACCGCCGTATGCAGGCTGTTCTCGATCCAAGCCAGCGCCATAAGCAGGACGTTCTCGGTCCGAGCCGGCACCGGCACCATACACCGGACGTTCTCGCTCGTATCCGGCGCTGCCATACCCTGCTTGCGCTCGCTCGTCCTCGAACCCGCCGAGTCTCCTTGCCCCGCCCGAGCCCCTCGAGCTGGGCCGCTCGGCTGCGTAACCACCAGCGTACTCGTCCCGTCTTGGTGAGTGCTTCCGCTCGGCTGCATATCCACTGACATGCTCCTCTCGCCTTGGTGAGTGCTTCCGCTCATGATGCGAGTGCCCGGATTCAAGGCGCTCGCGTTCTTCCCGCTGCTGTCGTTCGTAGTAGTAGTCTTGGTTCCCGCTACTGCCGCCACCGTATCCCCCACCAGAGTGCCGATTCTTCTTCTCGTCGTCCGAGTCCTCCTGTTCTCCGTATGATTTGCCCTTCTTATGCCTCCTCTTATCCTCCTTCTCCCTTCGCTTTCTCTCCTTCCGGTCTCTCTTGACTTCATCGTCCTCATCGTCATCGTCGTCGCCGTCATCGGAGTCTTCCTTCCCGTACTCGGATCCGTGATGCTTTGATCCATGCGCATAGTGCTGGCCACCAGGTCTGACACCCTCTGTCTGGACCTCTGATTCCCAGCGTCCACCTGGCTTCTCGTAGCGGCGTTCTGTGGTCTGTTCGTATCCGCCTCCGTGCGTAGGACGTGTCTCCACGCTCTGCTCAAAGCCATACCCAGCTTGTCCTGTGCGACCATCTTGCTCGAAGCGCTGATATTCTTCGCGCCTACCGCCGCTGGGGTATTGTGTCTGCTTGTACTCGGCCTGGCCGTACCTTTCCGGCTGGCCTTGTACGGCAGGTCTGTGGCCCGTCTCGGCGTAACTTTGGGTGTACGAGCCATCTTGAGTGTAGCCCTGATTCTGGTAGTGTTGTGTCTTGGCCCCTTCGAAGGCACTGCCCAACAAAGTAGCTCCGACACCACCAACAAGACCTCCGACTACACTGCCCAAGACCCCACCGCCGATTGCCTCACCAGCCATGCTGCCGACTTGGTCGAAGCCGGGGCTAGGTCTGCCGCTGCTCGGACGTGCTCCGTATCCAGATTGGGATTGCCCACCAAGTGCTTGACTGAGACCACCTAGAACAGCGGCAGCTGCAGGCCCACCCACAGCACCTGAAGAGGACGCCGTTCCTGCAGTCGGCATACCAAGCGGCTTACCACATCCATGTCCAGAATCGTGAACGCCCTCTTTGTGGTTCCTGCCGTTCTCTACACCCTCCCTGCTCAGTTTATCCCTCAGATCGTTCTTCTCGCGCTGACTCTTCTCCTGCCACCACTGTGCTACTACGCCAAACATGAGCTGTCGTCCGTCCCTTGCGCCGTCATCGCCATAATTGGCCAAAGCAGGGTGATGAAACACGCCAGTGACGATCCGGTTGAGGGTACGATTTACATCGATACGTTCATCGTCCCAGCAGGCGATGAGTTGCGGGACGACCCATTTGAGAACCTGTGAGGCCACCTTTCCCGCGGGTTCGTTCAGGATGTTACTGAAGTGGTCTTTACTAAGCATAGAGTGTGTAGGATCGCTAGAGCTGTCGTCGTGGAAGACAATATGCTGCTTCTCGCGACTGCTCTCAATGATCTCGGATGATCCAGTGTTGAGCTCAGTTTTCACCTGTTTGATGATGGGAAGTACGAAAGGAGCAAGGAGGGAGAAAACAAAGATGTTTATCTGGTCCGTAATTTGCTCGATAAGTTCGGGGAGTATAGGGATGTTCTCGATGGTCTCGGTGAGGGACTGCATAATCTGATCGTGAAACTCCATGACAGGGTAGATTTGCTTCGTAATCATGTCCAGCTGCTGAGTGAAGGCTTCGGGTCTTTTTGGAGTTATGTTCATGTTTTGCATCTGCGCCGCGGCGGCATTGGCCTGAAGTTCATCGGCTTTGCCTGCCTGATCCGCGTCACCGAAGAGACCGGAGGGAAGCTGGTTGAGAAGGTTCTTCAGGATAGAGGTGTCCTGGTTTGTCGACCCCTGGATCGTGCCCTCAAGCTCTTGTAGCTCTGTTTGCGTGGCTTTGTCGGAGAATTCTCCCATAACACTGTGCAAGAAATCCACGCCTCCGAACGTACCGGTCACAATGGGATACACTGGTTGACGAGCCCCTTGTAAGCGGACTTGGGTACGACGTCCGACATGAGGAAACACGCCGTGTTCACCGAGCTCTATGAGGGCGAGTTCGGTGTAGTTGGAGTGCGCAGAGTAGTCTTCGAGACAATGACACCCGGTGCCAAGGAGTCTCAAAGCTTCGTATAAATCTGCCTTGTTTCCAGATCTCGCATATTGCCTGCCTAGCTGGATCGAACGTCCAAAGAGATTCCGTACCAAGCCAGCAGAAGTTGTAATACCGCGGTCTTCGGAAGCGATATAGTGCTTGAGACCAGTACGCTCGTCAATGCTGAGCTCTCGTCTCTCGTCTATAGGACCACGCAGTCTTCGATCGTATTGACGGGCATCGATATTGTCCGCGTAGTCTTTAGGGTTGTCGATGTGCTCTTCAGGCCTGTAACATCCAAGTCTTTGAGTCGTAACCTCAGACTCTTTGGTGCCATATCCAAAGCTCATGAACCCCAGTACCCACAGAAGTATCCGAATAGCTTCAGCGCTGACATATTTGACAGTGCCCACGTCAACTGCCTGGGAGTAGTCACGTAGCCAGTTGCCGAAATAGACGCGCTTGACGTCCATCTTACTGAACTTCTTGCCGCCGGCGGCTCGAGACATGAGCAAGGTGAGTAGAGTATCTTCAATGTCGCCATGTCTCCAATTTTGGCCTTCGATGTTGGCTGTAGACGCGATGTTGCCTGCACCAAAGGCGTAGGAGGGACGAGCCAGAAGAACGATGAGGATGAGGCAGGGCAGGAGAAGGGAGATGGAAGGTCGGGAGTAGGCCATGATGGCGACGTCGATTTGATGTGCGTTGTATCTCTAGAAGCGGAGGTGATGAAGAAAACTGAACTTGAGACCCAGGTGGATGAAGGAGGTCAAAAGATGGAAGGAAGGAGGCAAGGCACAGCTGGGAAGTTTGGTAGGTATTTGGCGGACGTTGCACCGGCTTGCTTGCGTCCTTTGGCGCGCTGCCAAGCAACTTGCATCATCGGTGCGCTCTCTAAGCATGCAACTCATGGAACTCATGAACATCACCGGTTCTCTCACGAAGCCTCTCAGTTGTGATCGGCGCAAGATAAGACTACACTCACAATGCGTATCTGTTCATGAGCATTCTCAATCGCATTAAAGCGAGGGGCGTTCGAGCTTGATGCTCGCATGTGACAGCTGGACCCTGGACTGCCATTTCGGGCATCTCGTGTGGTTAAAGGGCTGCCCATCGTTGAGTTTCTTTCATTGGTTTACAATCAGTGCTATGTATCGACCGCGATCAAGACCCTGATCAGTCCTTCCACTGTGATCTCTTCTTCACGTATTTCAGAACGTAGACAAGCGCGACAAGAACCGGCACCTCAATCAAAGGTCTCACGGTACTAGCCAAGGCTTGCCCGGAGCCAGCACCGTACACTGCAACTGCCACCGCGATAGCCAGTCCCAAGCTGTTGCTCGCGGCCGTGAAGCTTTGCGTACAGCTGACCCTGTATCCAAATCCAAACTTCCAGCATGGCCAGACTGTGACGCTGAATACGGTAAAGAAATATATCACGAGAGGCGCGCAGACGCGTAGGACGGAGGTGATCTGGCGGATGACATGGGCTCCTTGAGAAGCAAAAAGCACGATGATGGTATAGAGCAAACCAGTCAACGAAAAAGGGGCGATGTATCGGATGAAATGCTACTGGTAGTTGTGTTCGCCCGCAAACCGGCGCAGGATCAGCCGCGTAAGGACTGCAGCCGCTAGGGGGATCCCTAAGAAGACAGCCACACTTATGGAGACGTTCTGGTAAGCCGTGTCAAAATCTTGGTCCAGGTCGTGTGAGACGATCTTGATGTAGAAGACCGCGAACGGCGCAAAAAGAACAATTTGCAGGATGGAGTTGAATGCCACGTGCACAGCGCAATAATTTGCATCACCTCCTGCAATATCTGTCCAAATCAAGACCTATCATGAACGTCTTCGTCAGTACTACATCTGCCCATAACAATGAGGAAAAATCTTATCATAGCAATACAACGTGCTATGCTAACGTAGATGAGACCTTCAAGCAGATCAGGGCGGTCAGGAAGAAATGCCCGAGCCAGACCGACCATCAGGAGCGGACAGACAATCCAGTTCAGGACGAATGAGAGAGCGAGGTGTATACAGATACTATGGCAAGACAGACGGGAGTGGGTCTTTTGAGGGTAGAATAGAAGGTGGAGAATTTCATAGCGGACTTTGCAGAGGATCGGGTACATTATCTCAGGAGGCTGATTGCTACAACAATCGTTGCTGTCAGTATCACGTTTTGACTAGAAACCCTTCCGAGGAGGTTGAGTGTTGATGGTCTGTACAGTACCAATTGGAGTGCTGACGCCCACGAACTCGCCCAGCTGAAGCGTAGGGCCTGTAGAGGGGACGAGGTTGGCTAGTGTTATGCCAATGGCCATGGCGAGTATGGTCCGTACTACGAGAAAACGGTCAAGAATGGAGAGACCTTTGAGGGGCGGGATGTCTCTGGGTGGTTCACCGCGTTCTATTTGGTTGCAGTATAAGCAAATGGAACAAAACCAAACTCTGCAGTAGTAGGCGTCCATGTAACCAACTGCTGGGAAGGACCCGTCTCCAGATCTACTGGTGGAAGCTTTCCATCGACCTTGGGGTTGTCCGCGACGGAGTGCTCGACAGTGTCCGTCCCAGCTCGTATACCACGTGTGACCCGTGTACCTCACATCTGCGGTAAAGGCATAATCGGCGTGAGTAGAAGTCGTATAGTGAACTACGGCCATGCTTGCTTGCTGCTGCTGCTGCTGCTGCAGTCTTTAGATTTGTGGTTCCTAGTCGGACCCTAGGAAGGCATGTCCGGAGAATGACACTGTGTTGATTTAATTGGCACATGCTATCATCTCGACGCCAAGAACTCCAATCAGATCAATGTGATATAAGGTATAAATCCGTTTTGCAGACGTCCACGCAATCGACGTTACGAGGCAACATGAGAGTAGTCCCCTTCTGGCCCTTGAGTTAGTGGGAATTACATTCAAATGCTTCAGAGGAAAGATGTGTCAACGGACCGGGCTTCCGTTGGCTGCTCAACATCCTTTGGACAGCATGGAGCGTGCTACAACCGATCCAAGACACAGAATAGGAATCAATCATCCAGCAGATACATTCTTCGTGGAGCCCTCAGGCGTATGTATTACACACCCCAACCCGAGCGATTCGACAGTGGCGTATGTGTATCGGAGTGGAGTACTTACACAGCGCTGCTGATTCTTTGCTGATCCGCCACAAAATGCTAGGTGAAGGCCAAGGAGGTGAATTTCCCTCAGAGAACCCAGTTTGCAACCCGTGACCAGCTACCAAACCAGAGTGTGTCAAGATCAGGCCTGTCAATGATTTTCTTGGAGATGTAGGTAGGCGCGCTCTCTAGTCGCACATAGCGTAGCCTAGAAGCATAACGGAAACAACCTCGAGCCTTCGCAGCTGACGTGTAGCATCCGGGCAAGGTTTCACGACCCCGGATATGACATTACGAAACATGGATGCTCTCGCAGTATGGAGCATCTGTAGCTTCGTATTAAAAGACTTCCACGGTCTTCTGTCTTAGGTCTTGCCATTGCCATAACGCTCGACAACATCTCATTAGAAGTCGATCAAACAGGGCTCGTCGATTCGTAAACTTGAAGCGGCTATGGTGGCCAGGCATGCTCTGCCACGAGTTTTTGTCAGTCTGTCTTCTACCGTTGTTGACCAATTTCACTGCCCTCGCTGCTGCTCCTAACGAAACGGCTTGTGCTCGCGACCCGTACGGAACAAAACGTCCTGGATAGGTTGGCGTTCAATCCTTTTGGCTCCTTAAGCTCCCGTCGCCTTATTCGCTTCCCTCGTTGATAGACAGCCAATATGATTCCCGTCCACAACGTTGCAAGCGATGTCATTCTGATCAAGCTTCGACAAGGCCAGCGTGCATCGTCAGTCGTGTCGATGGCTTTGTGCGAACTATTTGAGAAGCAATGTTGCTGGTCAAGTAACAACTTCGTACGGTGTCATTGTTACGTATATACTTGCGTATAGATATAACTGACATTGAATTCCTCGATCAACAACAACACCTGAGGGCGCATCTGAGTTATTCGCAAGCACTAGAACTCGGAGACAGGATACATGCATGCTAAGCTTCGTTCCGGACGCCGTTGAGGACGTAAAGGATGCTGGTATTGGAGTGGAGGTAGAACCTATCGCTCTAGTCCGCGCTGTGCTTGACGTAGGACTTCGCGACATTCTCCTACGCAAGGTGCGACAATTGCTGCATAGAAAAGGCTGGTCCTACACTGACGGAATGGAGCTCTTGAGCGTTCTTTCAGTCTCCGGAGAGTCTACTGTGTCGTTTTTGCATTCAGTCAACGTATTGCTTCTCTCCGCAATAGGTAGATGACACACCGCCATGCTCGGAAGCAAGCTCAAAGCATCCGAGTCTATAGGTTCCTTCTCACTATCCTTCGCTGTCCCACGTCGTCTCTACGCTCACAGCCACCGTACACTCCTCCTCCGTGTCGAATGTTTCTCGGGTCTCCTAGCTGTTGTTCCGACGCATCACTCGCAAGCACATTCTCACCTGGGTGTGCACCTTGTTCGGACGGAGACAAGCATCGTTGAATTCGGGTAGTCTACGTAGTTTGGAGACAGGCTAGGCGCGGCGAGCAACGAGCAGGTTTACAGGGGGTCTAGGAGGGGAACATCCTGCTGGAGAAGGCGCTTTCAAGGACGGCAGACTGCTTTCGTAACATCGTAGGTATGGAGAAGAAGAAGTGAATACGATGAGGAAGGAGGGAGGCAGCACGCTGAATACGTTCGAAGCTCAGGCGATAGCAAGGAGACGGAGAGGAATGGGAAGGTGACAGACATGTAGCTGGCCACACCATAGTGGATGGACGGAGGCCTACGCTACAACGCCTTCCAATGCCATTCAGCAGTGATACTCGCAACTCCTAGAAAGTAAAGGTGCCAACAGCAATCGCCCGATCAACAATAGGTGGCAATACCAACTCAACGACAGAGATGGCGACCCGGATCGAGTCCCTCGGCTGTTGGGAGCGTGAGTCCGTGACAAGTGACCCGGATCCTGCGCCGGCGTCCTTCCTCGAATTGGGCGACAAGGAACCGTAATCTATAGCACCGGAGTCACCTACGCCAAAAAATCGACAAGGCACCTGGGAGTCCCTTGACTGGGCTGACAGCGGGATGCAACGAATTGATCAGTGGTAGTCAGAGAAGCGATCGATGACTAGCACCGCAGTCCACACCACACCAGTCTCGTAGCAACGTCCGTGTGGCAACTCTTGGCGGCGACAATCTGGGGCAAGCTAACTTGGAAGCAAATTAAAGCTGCCGAAGTCGCCTCGGACGGCCTCGGCACACACGTCTGAACTCCCTAGATTTCTTGGGTTGTTGCGCATCCACGAGTGACATCGAACAATCGAACCGCGGTGTACCGGGAGACGTTGGTGTTGATGATGGTGGCGTGGGCCTTGCGCTGCGTTCGATGGTTACGGTGACAGGTCAGTAGATCAGGTGATACCACTACACAGCATTGTGCGCTCCCGCCCCGCCTCGTGTTCTCGAGGAGGGCCAACGCCGTGCCGCTCAGGGCGGATGGGACATGTTTTCCAACGACTCTCATTCCTCTGTTGCTCCTCTTCTCGATCTTCCAATTCCCCGGCAGTCGCTGTTTGTCGACTGTGGGGTGTGCCTAGTCTCGATGGAGATCTCCTTCCTTTCCATCAATGGTGCTGCGGGATCGGCATGTATAGAGAGTGCGCGGACGCCAGAGTCTGGGCCTCTGCGCCAGCGGCCTTGGGTCCTGCAACGGGGTGAGGCTTGCAGCTTGGCACCGCCCGACACTGGCGACTTCAGAGCTGGCTTGCCCTAGCGCTGTGGCGGGCTGGCGACGACGCCCAGAGCGCGCGCCCGTGGGGTTCCATCGAGGTTCCATCGAGGTTGGGGGGCCCGCTTGCTCCCCTCTCCAAGAGCTGGGCGTGCGTGCAGCTGCAGCTGCAGCTCCCCCGCGCTGCATCCCCCTTCCGACCCAGCGAGCACGTCGCACCCGGCTTCAGCCTCGGCATCCCACAATGTACGTTATGCTTTCCTCCAGAATCTGGGGATCGCTGCTGGAGCGGGGATGGCGGAGGCCTTGGCTCGAGTATCAAAAGGAAGAGGCTGCGTCGCCGTGCACCATTCACTCCTCACCGGCGCTCGCCATCACCCACTCACCAGGTCACCCTCTCCGCTCCTCGTTCGCCATCATCCGCCATGGCAACCGATCTCGAGAAGCCTGGCTACGGCTACGCAACTGAGCAGCACGAGGCAAAGAACGTCTACTCAGATGTCGACTCTCAAGACGGTTACGTCGAGGAGTTCACTCCGGCGGAACAGAAGAAAATCATCCACCGCATCGACAGACGGCTGGTGACCACCGTCGGTCTGATGTACTGCATCAGTTTGATGGACCGAACGAATCTTGCCGCTGCTGCGATTGCTGGGTGCGTAAACGAGAGAATCAACGTGACACAGGATCTTGCTAATAGCGTTGTAGCATGACCAAGGAACTGAAATTGAACGTCGTCAATCCTCCTCGATACGTAAGCACACTGCTGGGAAGCGCGCTCGACATGGAGCACCTACTGACAGCTCGTGCAGTCCATCATCACTCTCGTTTTCTTCATCTCCTACATTCTCTTCCAACCTCCGTCTACCGTGCTCTGCAAGAAGATCGGGCCGCGTATCTACCTCTCGGCCATCACCCTCCTCTGGGGTATCTGCATGATTGGGATGGGCTTCTCCAACTCCTGGAGCACCCTGGCGGGTCTGCGAGTCCTCCTCGGAGTCCTCGAGGCCGGTTTCTTTCCGGGATGTGTCTACCTACTCTCGACCTGGTATGTCCGCTACGACATGGGCAAGCGCTAATCTTGCTTCTACCTTCTCGGCTGCTTTGCCTCCGCCTGCGCCGGTATTCTCGCCTACGGCTTGATGCAGATGAACGGTCTTGCGAAGCTCACAGGTTGGCGTTGGATCTTCATCATGTGAGTGCCGCCGTGTTGTGCGTCTGACTAGCGGAACGAAACTGACTCTTCCCCAGGGAAGGCGTCCTCACTTGCGGTGTTGCTGTGATGGGCTACATCTTCCTCATCACCTTCCCTGACTCGCCCAACGCCGCGAATTCGTGGCGCTTCTTGAACGCTCGCGAGATCGCTTTCATCATCAGGAGGGTCAACGCAGACAGAGGAGATGCCGCCACGGAGCCCTTCAGCCTCAAGAAGTTCCTTGCCGCCGGCGCGGACCTGAAAGTCTGGGGATTCGCCATGATCTTCTGCTGCCTCACGACCGTCACCTACGCGCTGGCCTACTTCCTGCCCATCATCCTCCGAGAGGGGATGGGCTTCAGCATCGGCGCCTCGCAATGCCTCGTCGCGCCTCCGTACGCCTTCGCCGGCATCGTCATGTACTTGACGGCGTGGGTGGGCGACAAGTACCACCTGCGCGGGCCGATCCTGATCTTCAACGCGGTGCTCGCCCTCATCGGGCTCCCGCTCATGGGCTTCCACAAGAACGTCGCGGTGCGCTACTTCGGCGTGTTTCTGACGACGGCGGGCGCCAACGCCAACATCCCCGCCTGCATGACCTACCAGGCAAACAACATCCGCGGCCAGTGGAAGCGCGCCTTCTGCTCCGCCACCCTCGTCGGCTTCGGCGGCATCGGCGGCATCATCGGCTCCCTCGTCTTCCGGTCCCAGGATGCGCCCAAATATCACCCGGGCCTGTACGCGTGCATCACGGCGAGCTTGCTGATCATCGCGATTGTCATCCTGTTGGACATCAAATTCTACTTCGACAATAAGAAGGCGGACCGTGGCGAGAAAATCATCGAGGGCAGCGAGTCGGGCTTTAGATATACATACTAGGATCGCTGCTCTCCCCCGTCCTCTTTGTAAATAGTTACTCGAATCTGTGTGTACTCGAGATTCGATATCCAAGCTGCAGAACATGTGAATGTCCACGACAAGGACGGAACTGCTCTTCCGTGACAACCCTTTGCAACCCGAAATCTCCACCCGCGCTGCATTGGTTTCGTACAGTTCCGCTTCAGCTCTGCGATAGAAATCGACATTCGATTGAGAAAGTCTACAAAAATTCCAATTCTACCCGGCTCCAACTCGTCTAGCTGACCTGCTCGGCTTGTATACGACCCCGAACACTCCCACTCTTCGCGAAACGCCTCCATCTCAGAACGCTCAACGTTTACCCGCAATGCAATGTACAGAACGCCACGCTTCCGCTGCCAGCCAGGCAAAGCCCACTCCAACTTTCCGGCGGATGGGTGCCATGTAACACCTTCCCTCGACGCAGCAGCTTCGTGGGTCAGGCCTTCATCTCGCCCAACATGCCCTCCTCCATGACAACGTCGCCCGGCCCCTTCTTCTCGTCCATATCAACACCGACGCCGTTGTGCGCCCGCCCGTCGGCCTCGACGTACACCCATCCCCTGACGCCGCCATCACGTCGTAAGATGCGTTCATCGCCCTTGCCGGCACCCACTGGTGCCTCGCCGCCAGCCTCCTCCTCGCGGTCCACAGCGCTCGTGTCCGCAACCTCGAGGTGCCCGGGGTTTTCGCGTAGCAGCTGCAGGATGGCACGTGTGTTGAGGCGCAGGGTGCGCTCTGGCTCTTCGGCCTTGAAGACGCGCTTCGTGACCCAGGGAAACAGGATGCCGAAGTCTGACTGGGAGAG
>NAJN01001141.1:0-13642 GCA_005059845.1 Cryomyces minteri
TGATTTGCTTGAGCCACGGCGAACACGGCTAAAGCCCGACATCATTGCAGCACTACAGTGCCTACGCAGCTGGAGTAGGAATGGTTTCATAGAGTGGTGAAGTACGTAGCTCAAAACCCTCAAACTCGAAGCTGGCCGTTGGAAAGATCCCCTTCCGTAAACCAAGACCTCACCCCGACGTGATACCCCACCCTCAACACCATACTAAAGGGGGCAAAACACGATACAGAAGCAGAAAAGACACGGGTTAGGGAGCAAACGTTATTTGTAGCTCAATCGGGTTGGTTTTGAGCAAGATACGAATCTATACGGACGAGACACTGCCAAATATTCTGCAACACCATGCTTATCACCAGTCTTGGCATGCCTTGCAAGGCGATCAAGCAAGCCAATCAGTTTTCTCAAGCAAGCAAATCAATCAAGGCAGATCGGCCGAAATCCTCAAGCAAATCAAGGCAGAGGGCGTGCCTTGCCTTGATTTGATTGATATCAAGTCTGCATACAAGTGACTACGGACGAGACCTGCGCCGCCATTAAAGACGTGTTCGAAGACACGCGCTCCATTGTAGAGCCAGCTGGCGCGCTCGCCTTAGCAGGACTAAAGAAGTACGTGGCTGCGAACCCGAGTCCGAATTCGAAGAGACAGCTCGTAGCCATAGCCTCAGGCGCGAACATGAACTTTGACCGTCTTCGATTCGTCGCCGAACGCGCCGCGTTGGGTGAGAAGAAGGAGGCGCTCTTAGCTGTGACAATACCCGAACGTCCAGGTGCCTTTGCAACACTCGTCAAGGCCGTTTATCCAATGGGTGTAACAGAATTCAGCTATCGCTACGCCCGCGATTCTGCCGCAAACGTCCTCATCGGCGTCAGTCTGACCGCTGGTAACCGAACGCGTGATCTTGCCGATCTTGTAGCGCGTCTGTCGCACGAGGGCATGACAGCCATCGATCTCTCCGGCGACGAACTCGCCAAAAGCCACGTGCGATATCTGGTCGGCGGCCGCTCTTCCGTTCAGCATGAGCGACTGTACATGTTTGAGTTTCCAGAAAGACAAGGAGCATTGTTCAAATTCTTGACGACGCTCCAGCCGGGCTTCAACATCTCGCTCTTCCATTACCGCAATCACGGTGGCGATATTGGCAAAGTACTTGCGGGCATTCAGTGTCCGGAGGGCGAGGAGAGCGAGCTTCAGGCGTTCTTGAAGAAGTTGGCGTATCCGTTCGTGGAGGAGACGGATAATGAGGTGTACAGGATGTTCATGAGAAGATAAGACGTTCCAAGACGAGGGGTATAGAATTATTCCTGGCGTTCAAGCGTTCTGCTCCGCGATATTACGTACCAGCGGACGCTTGCGGTCGCTGACTTGTGAACATTAGAAATTCTAGTGTGCTACGTTGGCCTAGCTTCCCTCTCCACCTACTCCGTATGACACGAAGCTGTTGAACGATCACATGTCGAAGGGCATCTATGTGTTTTGGCATTGTTCCAAGCCCTACACCCATCTCGTAACAGGCCAAGTAACTTCAAGCTTTGAAACCAGTGCACTTCGTGTTCGAACGTTCCCTTGTCACTCGCACATGCAAAAACGGAAGCCCCCTTTCCCTCTCCTAATATCAAATCCATTCAGAGTGGTCCGTGGCCAATTGGTTACTGTTTCTTGGAGCCAAACACCGGGTCCTACGTGTCGAGGTGGAAACATCTGCGCTACGACTGCTTCAGTTCGCTCGACTAGGCAGTGTTGTGTTCCGAGTACATGACGCTACATTTTGGCGAATCCCACGACGGCGTTATCGATCTACGAACTGATTCTGTAGTTCCGTAGCCTCGATTAGCGACTTGTCGAGCTCGTCAGATCAGACTGGAAAGTCTTCGATCGTCTTGAGTGTGCGGGAGCCAGTGGGACGTAACTGGGAAGTGATTGTTGCTGGAGGAGTTTGAGCTTCTCTGCACGATCGGGAAGAGAAGTGACGCAGCAGCGCTCTACGCATAGCCGTTGCAGACTGTGCGAACAAATCTCAGCGGAGCTGTAGAGGCACGAAGTCTCCTGCTACCACGAGGCAAAGCCTCCGACCTCCACATCGCACTCCAATACAACACCTACCGACACGTATAGCATAGCACATCTCTTGCGAATCGCTAACGCTACATGTACACAAGTCAAGATCCAGACCTCAGGCGGTGACAGCACAGCATCTCTCCCCACTCTTCCAGCACCGCCTTCCCTCCGCCCCTCGCTCCCTGTCGCCCTTGTGGGACCCCACAGAACAACAAGGAAATCCTGTACGGTCACCAATAGTCCAGATCTAGTACCTTCTGCACGACTTCATACTACGCTCATCATCCCTTGTCTAGCAAGTATCCGTTCCGAAAGTGCCTTCCCCTAAAACCGCCCGTTGCAACCTAGGAGTTAAAGGGTACTTTCCTTTCATGCCGTACGCATCTTCGCCCTTGTCTCAGTGCAAGCTGGCATGCATGGACATGCTGTAGTAAAAGGTGAGAGTTATCTGTGGCTCTACATGTATAGGCATATGTGTGGATGTACATACCCTGCTTCCCTTTTTTACAAGGTATGTTATGAACCGAGTCGATAAACTCTAGGGAGCAGACGCTCAAACACTCTCAACGGACGTTCAGAAGTCGTTGCTCGTGCCCCTCACTTGGTCAATCCACTCCATACGTGTAAACGATAGTGTTCAGTGATGAGCAAGCAATGCCCGCCAAATCCGCGAGGATATCGCGTAAGAAGTGCGGAATGGTACCTGAGCATCTAGCCTGGGCCAGGATAATATATAAATGGATCTTACAGGCATATGAGAAAAGGTGTTGGGAACAATCTTGAAGTCGCGGAAGTAAGTGATTGAGAGGGGCTGGAAGAAGGCGGGAAGATGTAGCATTAGTCAATAAGGAGAGTGGAGGATGTGACGACGTGGAGAGGAGATGCAGGGTGGAGAGGTTGGCTAGGTGCTGCGCGAGTTTGTGGGTAGGCTCGGACATATGCCTTCCGCACGTCATCTGTACGTGGGATGGTGCGTCTGTATGCGCCGTGCAGTTCTGGACGGCGTTGCACGAGATCGTTCGCAGAGAGAGATGTACGCTGAAGGTTCGTGGTCTCCATGGGTGTCTGAAGGCACTACTTGGCAATGTGACTGATGGATGAGAATTTATGTTGCCAACTGTGAACACAACAGAGACTGTACTGATGCTCAGGATGGACAGAACATGCGCAAGGGTTTGGCTGGCCAGAGTAGAGGCTGATGATGCTACTCTGTCAACAGGGCAGCCTCGGAGGTGGGTTCGGATTCCGATAGCAGTTTTGCAGGCCCGATGGGTCGACTCGATCGGAGAACACTAGTCACCAAAAGCTACGATCAGAGGTACCACTGCTTTTCTTGAGAGATCCATATGTGAATGCGAAGTCCAACGGCAGTCATTCGCGACGCTTATTGGACTTTGCTTGCTCGTCGAGTAACTATCCATTTGTTCAACGAGCAGAACAGGACAGCGACGGGTGGTTTTGCAATCTTGCGGCTGTTCTCAATCACTCCACTCTTTGGAAGGCTTCAAGGTGATCCAACAAGGCTCGAGAGTTCCGGACTAGATCATAGAAAGGTCTCCTGGCCCAACTCTGCATGTACCGTACCCTTCTGCAAACGTCTCAACTTCCTTGTTGCGTCAGTCCCACGACTCACTCCAAACAGTGGTTGGGCTAACTTCGGAGGAACACACGAGTTCTCTAGCAGAGAGTGTGGAGGTTCAGTCGCCGCGATGCTTGAAGCGAAACCACCTGATGAGAGGGAATGAGAAGTGGAGATTTCGTCCACACATTTAGCAAGTACTACTAGAACACACCTCTTTCATCATCCTTGAGAACTAGCCCATGGCTGCGGTCAGGTTGAATACTGGCCGTCTTCTTCCTAATCAAACATCTAGCCCAATGCAACCACACATGACCTATGTTATTCAAGCAGGGTACCATGAATCGAACTGGAACGGAGAAAGGCGATGACAATTCTGCTGTATAGAAGCAAGGATTTGTCTACCGGGACGTAAGTCTAGCAATCTCGATTGGGACATGAACACTGATGAGAGATTTTGACTATCCACAACCAGGTCTCGAGAAAATTGGAAAGAGCTAAAGGGTAGCAGTATTGGGAAGCCCTACCGGTAGAACCTTCTTTCGCTGGTTCTAGTACGGTTGTGTCATGTCAACGCACGTTTCTGGGTAACCACCTGAACCCGAGATTTGGTTCCGCTTGCGCAATTTCGGACAGCAGTCAGTGAGACATTTTGCCGGGGTGTAGTCATCCGCTATTTATAACGACGTATCGATGTTACTTCCAGTGCTCTCTGCTGTGAACGTATGGACGTCGAAGCAATAGCCTTCGTCATCTTGCAGCCAGCAGCCGGACACTTCATGTTCGACGGAAATTACTAGAGTAAGCCTTCCCATCGCGCCTGAAGGGGCGCTGTAATGCCGGATCGCAGCATGGCTTGACGGCTTGGAGAGGTGCAGCCGATGCAAGATGATTCTGTGCAGTGACAACCGACGCTGACTCCTGCCTCTTGACGTGTTGGCGGCGGAGTGGCTTGAATGCTCGATAGTCTGGAGACGATGCAAGGTATAGCAGCCGAGAGGATGGCCGTGGTCGAGTCGCGTAGACAGATAGGCTGCTTCTGACCGCGCCGTGGCTGCCATGTGGTACGCCAGTGGCTGTCGTCATTTGCATTTGCAAGGGCACCACGAGTCTCGCGAGGATGCGGGTGGGTGGATACCGGTGGGTTAGGTTGGAATCCCCACAGCCACATATGGTGACTACCTTAGCCCCGATCCCTGAGCCATAGCGACAGGTTGCGTGGTGAAATGCTCCGCGTGGACAGTGGTGAAACAAGCACTCGCAAGGCCGATTACTCTTCATGTTTCAAAGCAGCCTTCTAGTGACAGCGAACGAACGAACGAACGAACGAACGAGATCACGTCCAGAACACCTGATGACGACCCAGTGGATCGGCTTGGATCATTTCGCTCCCGTTAGTTTGATGGTCCGCCGAATCCCTGGATGCAAGTACCAGTAAGGTACTTAGCCGAGGCATATGTCATCGCATTCGAGTAGTGTTTCATGGATCGCGGACACGTCCCGCGGTCCAGACAACGCGATGCTGAAGCGTGGAATAGTTCCTCCAACGGTAGCGGATCGCTCGCGTGGTCTTGGGAAACCTCCATTGTTCCCCGGGAGTAAGTGGAGAAGCAACAAACGACTGCACATGTCCATTGGGGGCGCGGTCCAGCATACATCCTCGACCCGGATTGATGCTGGAAGAAGCAAACGCGCGCACAACCAACGGATCCTGCGGGGCCACTCTAGTTGGCGAGAGACGGCATGTGTGCAGAGACGAGCGGGAAGATGAGGTGGGAGCAGAGTGCGCCCTGCTGCATCCTCCCCCTCGGCATTGCTGCAAGCCACACAACGTGGGCGTCGTGCGGCGTCTTCGGTGATTGTCCTGAAGGGGACCGACGGGGACCGTGATCCTGGCCGAAGCCTGGAAGCTCGAGAGACAGGGCCAGGGATGAGCCTCCCGCAGCATCCGGTTCAGGACTGCACGAAAGGCGCAGCGAGGGAAATGACACGCCTCTGGCCAATCACAAAATTGCTCCTGGGTTCGCCTGAGGGGTTGCCAGTGCCGGCTACACCAAATGCAAAACCCAATATCTCTCCGCAGGTCACAAGACTTTGCTGCAATGCAATGCGGCACATAGGGTGATGGCACACGTGAGGCCCAATGACAGCCCCAGCTCTAATGCAACGACAACACAACAGCCCGCCCGAGCCCCATTGTCCGGCCCTCCACCACGTGGCCGCTATCTCTGGTGCCGACGCGCGCCTCGAGTCTCTTCACCTCCACCCAGATGCACCGAGGAACAACACTGGAGCGCGCAATCTAACTGCCATCTGTCAGACTCGAGGGCCAGAGCCTGCGGTATTCCCGGCTTGCGGTTGCCGCAGTATGCTCCGACAGCGACAGCAACCTGCAGATCACGTTCCAACGTTTGGCAGGCTTGGTGCCACCGATCGAGAGATCGTTCCTGAGCACTGATGCCCAACCCGAGCGCCCGCAGGTTGTGTCACCGCTCTATTGGATCATCACAGGTGCATGCGGAGGGTGTGCTGCACATAGCATCTGTGGTGGCTGTTTCATGCTCCTGGTCTTGATTCATTCGCGGGAAAGGGTGGTTGGGACCGCCTTCGATGCGCACGGCGTTGATCCCGCTGCATACGAGTACGCATGGCTGTCTGTGCAAGTGACGAGAGAGTACGGCACGTTGAGCGAGTCCACCGAACAGCGTCGAGTCGGTGCGGTTCGCTTGCCCTGTACCCACCAGCTGTCAGCTGCCGATGTTAGTCTCGCCCTAGAGAGCCCTCGAGTCGCTCCAGCGACCAAGGCCGACGTCGAATGACGAGGTTGCGACAGCTCAGCGCAACGCGGCGTGGCGGGCTGATGCTCTCCAGCTCTCGAGAGCTGCAGCATCCTCTCGTGCCTTTGCAGAGCGCGCTTACGCCGCTTACCCTGTATGGTAAGGCTTTCCAGGTTAGGTTTGCGAGGCTTGACGTTGTGATCGAACGTTGTGGCGGGGCGGGCTGCTATCGGCTCCTCCCTGAAGACCTGAGTCGTCCTCCGTCCTGCGCTTTCGTCGACTCCAGCAGTGTTGGACCAGCCACATCGTAACATCGACATCTCAGACGGAGAATAACCCGAGGGGACGCTTGGCAACACAGTCGGAGGGATTTTGGACGTCTTTATAGGCCGGTTCCCCCTCGGGCCCAGTGGTAGGTGGAGAGCTGCAGACGACATGCTAGAGCAAGGCCGACCAGGTCGCCTTCTGCTAGTCCAAGAAACGCTGATACACAGATGAGGCGCGGAAAACACCAGTCCACGATAGGGCCAGGGTTCATCTCAGGTGCTTCCCAGCTAGTGTGTCGCACCATGCAAAGCATGCCCAAAGCTCGAGCAACGCTTGCCGTCTGCCGCGCATCCCTACCGCAGGTATAATGTCTGCTCTTATTAGTGTGTGCTAACCAAGAGTTGGACTTCCCTGCCAACTTGGCTTCGCACTGCTGAAGTATGTATGATGTACCGCGACAGGCGTCCAAACACAACGTAGCGCGCGACAGGGCTTTGGTAAGGCGGTGTTGTTGTCATTTCTTACCGCAACGTCCGGCCGTATATCACTGGTCATCTTCCATCTTTCGGGCGTCGAATAGTCAATCCCTCTCCTATCTCTGTACAGTCTAATAGCCGCCTGTGTCTCATCAACTTGCGGCGTGTCTTCTCACTCGATCACGATCAAATTCTTGTCACTGCATACTGTCACGTCTAATCTCGCGCTGGGAACTGCAATGAGGTCTCACCTGCACTTACTGACCTGATTCGACTACTGTTCTTCGGAGATCACGCCTCACTCTGCACATCTCCTAGTGTCTAATCCTCGATCTATTCGGGACGTTTGAGCGTCCCAAGTCCAGCCATCGTGGCTGCGCCAGACCTCGCCATTCGTCCTTGCCACAGTCATTACCGCGATCCGTTCCGTTCAGCATCGACAAGAGATTTCGAAGCGAATATCCAGAGCTACACCCCACCTCGATGCGACTCTCCACTCTTGCGCGAACCTGATATTGAGCACGAACGCTCAAGCAGAGTACAGCAACGTCGATGGTCCGGATCGCGGGACTGGAAGAGTGTTGGAGAGAAGGACTTGATGTCGCGGCGGCCTTCTGTGCAAGGCCGTCCGTCCAGCTCTGCGCACGATGGCGACGACGGCGCTGGCAGTGCGTCGAGTAGCTCGAATGCCCAACGCGTCCCGATGCCTGCGCCCTTGGCAACGAACATACCGCCAAACATGCAAAGGTTTGCGCACGCTCAGGGTCAACCTGTGGAGTTGCCACCTTTACCGCCGAATCCGGCTTTGGGAGCAGGTACCTTCTCGCCCAGGATGCCAAGGTCTGTTGGAGTAGCTTCTATGCTGAATCCAGCCCAGTCGGAAGCATCTCAACAGCGGTCTAGAAGACGTAAAGCCGGTCAGCTTGACACATCTCCGTCAACTGGACCGACATCGTTTCCCTCGTTGACTGCTGAGTTCCGACCGCCAACTGTACCAGCTCTGCCAACAGGTCTACCAGCTACCGGACTATATACGACGCACACAGATAGGCCATCAAGGCCTGTGTTGAGCCCTCGATCACCGTCCTTACGGCGTCCTGCAAGCCTTAGTCAGATCCGTCCGCTGACGGGGACGATCGACGTACAGCAGTCCCCGTTCCTTTCGCCGAGAACTTCGCGCATTTACACAGCTGAACCAGGCGTTTCCGGCGCTCCACCTATGCCACATCCTCCTCCCACCTTCATGAACAGACCAGCTCGGACGCAATCGTCGAGCGAGAGTCCCAACACTTCGCACTCGACATTCAGTCATCCTAGTCAAGCCTCACCACCCTCACAATATGGTACTTTTCCTGTACCGGGATCGGGTACGAGCTTCGCATCTGTGCCTGGTCCGCATGCTAGAGTCGCTTCAGGACTCAGTGACGAACCAAGGTCACTCAGAGATTTAGCTAGGCCATTTAGCATTCCCGTCTCCTCAACATCCTTGACTGGCCAGAGCACTTATCAGCTCATGACGTTCGAAAGACCTTCTGGTGACATCACCATACCTGTAGACGTCCAAGCGGCATCGCGCGTTTCGGACGAAAAGCGAAAGCGCAATGCTGGAGCAAGCGCGCGATTCAGGCAGAGGCGGAAGGAGAAGGAGCGTGAGGCTACTACCACCATCTCCAAACTTGAACAGCAGCTAAGAGAGGCGACAGAGGACGCCGAGTTCTACAAGAGAGAAAGAGACTATTTCATGCAACTTGTGTTTCAGAGTCCGGGGGGCGACCGACACTTCCCGAGACCTCAATCGCCGCGACACCGTCGAACTGCAAGTGGTGGGGCTGCAGGAGGTAGCAGCGTGTCGAGTGGTTACGGTGGGGATTACCACGAGTCTGAGCTACGGAGTCCCCAGAGCGAGAGGAGTACAAGGAGGAAAACCATCGAGTACGCGCTTCCTCTCGCCGCAGAAGGACCCTTGCAACCACCGAGCTTTGCTCCGCCGCGTAGTTTCTCCCAGTTTCCACCGCCACAACCCGGACCAGGCCTCACTGGATCGAATGTTGCTGGTCCAGGCAATACTGGTTTTGAAGGCAGACTCATGCAACCACAGTCCGCTGTGTCTCACCCACCGCCTGTTCCAGTGCAGGCATCACCTCAAACGGGACCTCGAAACCCCTTTAAATCAGAGCGGTACGACCGGAGCTGGCCTCCAGATCAGTCTCGCTAAAGGGTGGTCCAACATGGTCTAGTCAGCCGTGGGGCTGCCAGTGCACAAAGATTGTATCGTACATACCACCATATACTAGTTCCTTTCTTTTCTCCGAACGTCTTGCTTGGGCCAGTATCTTCGCAACTCTGTACCAACCCCCCTGCCCGCCATGGTATTTTTTTTGGCTTCCCGGCGTCTTCAGGCAACAGATACGCGGCATACCCCTTCTGTTTTGGTTTTTCATGATACCCTAGGACATACCGGCATTTTCGGCTTTACATCGTGTTTTGCTTTCGCGCGGCGATGCGTTGGAGCAGAAATAACTTGCGCTGCACAAGATACCCTGGTCCAATTCCAGCACAACCCCATTAGAAAACCCCCTCCCCCCGATCTCACGATCGAACCCCTTTGTATAATCCTTGTACTTCTATACTTGTGCGCCTATCCGCCGCCGCTGCTGCCGTGGCGGGATCGTGCATTCAATACCTCTGATAGCTTGCGGCATGATGCTGTTTGTGCCAGTGGCACCGACCAGAACCTTATCACTATCCTTCTGAGCACGGCGGCCGGAGAAACGCTCAACTGAAGTACAAAAACCAAACACCGACTCTGCAACCTCCGTGTACGCGTCATCGACTGACCTCCTACCTTCTAACCCCCAACCGCAAACAGCAACAGTAGCCTCGGCTCCCCCCGCCTGCTCAAAACACCATCCGAACCCCCTGATCCCTTCCCCTTCTCTGCATCGCTCTGCGTGCAGCCGGCAGATGTGTACAGGGATCCCATCGCACCGGTCATCCCTGCTCTCCACGCAGCCCGCTCGGCGCGTGGGCAGAGCGTGGGAACGGCTGGGGCGAGATGCGGTGCGGCAGATGGCTGCGGTGCCAGCGGCCGGGGATGTTTGGCTAACTGTGTTTGGAATCGACTTGGAGGTACAAAGACGCCCGGGTCGGGCTGTGGGGGGCGTGGAGGAGGTGTCGAGCGCAGTTGTGCCTGGAGCTCGTGCAGAGGGACTTGCGGCCGATCTAAGGAGCTTACCCGCTACAAAAGCTGTTGCTGTGCTTTGCGAAAGTGCAGACGACGATCCTTTTTTAATAGGACACGGACATGCTTTCCAAGACATCAACTTGTGGGCTGGGGACGAAGTGGCAATCCGCTTGTGCCTATCTATACCCACGCCCACCTCCTGCCAACCTTGTCCCAGGTCCAAAGGTCAATCCTCACCGTCGTGGTTCGTTATACTCATCTGATACACGCTCGAGCCCACGACTGCGAGATCTGCACCTGACACGAACTGCCTGGTTCGACCGAATTACGTAGAGAATGCTGTGGAGTCCGGCGATAACACTTGCGTTGATGTTGTCTCGCTCCTTACTTCCTCTTTGTCTGGAGTTTGATAGTTCGGCGCTAGGTGTTGCATGCGGTATTGGTATTCGACCTCAGTACGCGCCCTTGTAACGGTCAGTCGAACTGTACGGCCCAGAGCAAGCGAATTCGGGGTCGTGTGCTCGAGCTCCGCTCTCTCCGCTGCCAAACCCGCCGTCGCTCTATCATCTCCCCTCCAACCCCTCCGCCGCCCGTTCCAACAGCGCGTTGAATTTACGGATCCTGCTCAGCAGTCCCTCTCCTGTCCCTCCAGCACCGCCAACCACATCTCCCACCACCCCCCCAACCAGGTTCCCCACCCCCATCACCGCCCCCTCCCCCACGCGTCCCTCTCTCTCCGCCTTGTCCCTCCCTCTCTGCACCGCCAACTCGACGTCGAAAAGATTCTTGCTCAACCCCTGCCACTCCCTCGCCTCCCCGACCTCCCGCTCGTGCGCCGCCCTAACCTCATCCGCCCTGCACGCGACCTCCTCCCTCTCCCGCCTCACGCCCAACAGCTCCGCCCGCAACCTCACGCGCTCCTTGCCCGCGCGTCTCACCCGCCTTCCCAGCTCCGCATGCGCGTCCACCGTGCCCGTGAGAGTGAACAGTGCCGCGCCCAGCTCGGCACCGAAGGCAAGCAGTGCCACGCGCTTGCGTTTCCCGTCCGCTCGGACGCGGGCCGAGGCTTCGGAGCGGAGGCGCAGAGAGAGGGTGCCGGTCATGCGCTCGATGATCTCGGTGCTGATTTGCGCGAGGACGTCGATGCCGTTGACGGTCGTGCGGGTCGGGGTTGAGGAGGAGTGGTTGGAAAGGGGGTCGGCGTCGTCGGATGAGGTGGGGGACGAGGCACGGGGGCGGGCGGGAAGGGAGGGGCGGTAGACGGTTATTGGGACGGAGGCGATGGTGGAGCGTTTGGAGCGTTTACGGGGGCGGACTTCGGCGTCGATAGGATGCCCACGTTTGGCCGTCTCGGCCGCTGGAGGAGCTTTGCGCGAGGGCATGGGGGAAGCGACGGCAGGGGTGTCTGCAGGCTTTGGCGCTCGAGGTTTGCGAGACACGTTGGGAGGTCTCTGAGAGGCTTTTTGGGTCTTCGGGCGCGAGGACTCCGGCTGCGAACGTTTGGCGACTGGAGTGAGCTCATCAGCTTCTGCTTCGCTTTCGGTTGCTTTTGTTTGGGCTACTTCTGGTTGAGTCGGGGGCCGTCTTGGTTTGTTTCGGGCTCGCTTGACGACAGAGGTGAGCTCATCTGCACTCTCTGCATCTCCTGTTTGCTCCCGCTGCTCCACTCGCGACGGTTGCTCTGGAATTGTAGGTATACCTCCGGGTGGTCTGGTAACAGGCGACAGCTCATCTTCGCTTGCAGCGGCCCGTTCGTCCTCTTCCCGCCCCGCATGACGCTGTGCTCGAGCACTTCGCTGAAGCGATGCCACAGAGTCTTGTGTATATTGCACAGGGATCTTCTCTACTGAGGTGAGGGGATCGACGGAACCTGGACGCTTCTTCCGTCGTCTACTTGTCAAAAGTGCCTGATCCGGTGGGCTTTCCAACCGATCTTCCGACGATTCGGTCTGCTGCAGTTGTGCACCTTTTCTCTTCTCGTTGTTTCTCCTTGCAACTCCGATGGCCTCCCCGACGCTGTTCGACGAGTCGATCAGCTCGACCGGAGCAGTTATTGGCAGAAACTTATGGGATCCAGTTCGGCTAGCGCCACCAGGTAGATGATGCGTCTCCCCATCTTGGTCCAGCTCATCCTCATCACCGTCAGCATCTGCTCGCATAGCATCTGCCCACAATTGAGGGGTGTTGAGTCTAGGGATTCCTCTGGTGGCGGTTCTTCTTGCTGACGCCCTATACCCTCCTTCGTCTCCCTCCAATTCATCCTCCTCTACATCCTCAACGTTCCTCGTGGAACCTCCCTTCCTCTTCCTCTTCCCAGTGACTTTGGGCGTTACATAGTTTGGCTGTCCATATGCTTTCGATGTTTCTTGGACCGTACCAAGTCGAGAGCTACTAGACTTCGGTCGGCCGGGCGCTGGAGTCGACAAGCTTCTCGGCTTTCTGACTGTTGCTGGCTTTGATTGAGGTTGCGAAACGACGGGGATATTCTGCCGGGGGTTCTGCTTCGATGCTGTCTTCGGTGTTTTGCGAGACGATGGCTGAGGCAAGAGTGGTCCTGGTGTTCTGCGAGATGATCGCTGAGGCGGTAACGATCCCGTGGTCCTAGCTGGGGTTCTGCGAGACGAGCGAATTGCCGGGAGTGGTGCAGCACCGAACGTAAATCCAAAATTGGCGTTCTTGAGTTCTCTCGTGCTGTAGACAGTCAGGATCGTCTTGTTTGAAAGGTGATGACAGAACTATACCCAGCACCGCGTTGACGTTCCAAACGTCGTTGTTCTCTTTCGTCTGGTACTCGTGTGTCAGTATAAGAAAGCAGCACGTCGTTTGGAGCGTAAAATACTCACTCGGTGCCATTGTATCCTCGGGCCTGGAGTCCGCTGGCAATGTCGATGTATCTATGTTAGCATTGCGCCTCGTTGATGGGAGACGTGATGTTGACAAGCGCACGCGACGACAGGGGGCATGGGAGCACTAGCGGCGGGGACGATTGGAAGGAGCTCTTGCGGAGTTCCAAAGCACTCCCGGGCATCAAATCGTTTGCAGAACTCCATCTTCTTTTATTCCAGCTATCATAATGGGCTGGTTCTGGAGCTCTTCCACTGCCGGTGCTTCCACTACTTCCACCCAAGACCCTTACGAAAAACTTGATCCCGCCCTCCGCAAGTTCCTCGAGAAAGAGTCCCCAGTCAAATACACCTCATCAACCCCCTCCAAACAAATTCCACCCAGAGAACCCCAATCTTACAGGTCTCAAGTATCCGAGCTGGGACAATCTACTGCGCCGCCCAAAACAGAAGCCCCTCC
>NAJN01001142.1:0-13637 GCA_005059845.1 Cryomyces minteri
GACCCTCGTGGCGCCGGAGTCGGTCGCGGATCTGACATTGCACCCCGGGGCCGCGGTTGTGACGGCGCCATCGTATCTAAGAGAAGCCTCTCGTTCAACATGCGCTCGACTCCTCCCGTTCCTCGCCTTCCATGGGGTCAGTCCAACATACCGCATGCTACGCTCCAGTGTATTGCTGGGAGTTGCCGTGCGGCAGGGCTTCAATGAGCTCAGCACGAGCAGGCAATGACGGAGAGCAGGCCGAAGCTGCGGCGGCACTTGCACCTGGGAGCGTCGTGGAGGATTCAATGACGCTTGCAGAGGACGTCGTGGTCAGACGTGTAGACGCCGAGAAACAGTCCAGTGAAGAGACGCTCGCCCAAGAAGCCCCGACGCGCTCATCCCGCTCTTCCTCCCCCCATATCGACGACGAGTCTCCCACACAAGCTCCGCCACGCGACCTCGAGACTCGCGCAACTGTGAAAACCAACACGCCACCGCACTCGATCTTCAGCAAGCGGCAGAAGCAGTTCGTAGTCTTCATGGTCGCCTGGGGCGGCTTCTTCTCCCCTCTATCTGCGAACATATACTTTCCAGCTCTGAACACCCTCGCCACCGACCTCAAGGTCTCGAACGAACTCATCAACCTAACGTTGACGTCTTACATGATCTTCCAGGGCCTCGCGCCCACTGTCTTCGGCGATCTGGCAGACATGGCTGGGCGAAGACCCGCGTACGTGATTGGTTTTGTGATATACATTGGAGCTTGTATCGGGATTGCGCTGCAGAACAGCTATGTGGCGCTCTTTCTCTTGAGATGCTTGCAAAGCACAGGTAGTAGTGGGACAATTGCTCTTGGTAACGGCGTTGTGGCGGACATTGCCACGGCGAGTGAGAGAGGAAGCTATATGGGTTGGGCAACAAGCGGGCCAATGGTGTGTCCTTCGAACCCGATCAACCTCGCTCGGACTACTGACAAACTCAAGATCGGACCGGCAGTTGGACCTGTGCTAGGAGGTATCCTCTCTCAATTCTTGGGATGGCGATCAATCTTCTGGTTCCTCGTCATCATGGCCATAGTGTACCTTGTTCCTTTTCTAATCACCTTCCCAGAAACCGGACGCAATGTAGTAGGCAATGGTTCTATCCCTCCACAAGGCTGGAACATGTCTCTGTTGAACTATCTCGAAGTTCGCAGAACTGCCGAGGCCCAGGATGAGCTCTCACGCACAGTAAGCCGCGAGTCCAACCGACGTGCCCAGCAGCATCTGGCACAGAGAAGGAAGCTCAGGTGGCCAAATCCTCTAAATACGCTCCACGTGATTTTCGAAAAAGACGTCGGACTATTGCTGTTTTACAACAGCTTGGTATACACGGCATTCTACAGCGTCACAGCAACGATTCCGTATCTTTTCGCTGAAACGTATCACTTCAACGACCTCCAAATTGGTATTTGCTTCATCCCTTTCGGTGTCGGCTGCTTTCTCGCTCCCGTCATCAACGGCCGGCTTCTCGACTGGAACTTCAGGCGTGTCGCAAAAGCCGCAGGTATCTCCATAGACAAGAAGCGAAGCAACGAGCTTCGCAACTTCCCATTGGAGAAAGCACGCATCCAAGTCGCGTGGCCCTTGGTGGTGGTTGGAGATGTGGCGATGTTATGCTATGGCTGGACTATGCAGTATTCTACCTCCATTCGTTCCCTGGCGGCGCCGCTGGTGCTACAATTCATTTTGGGAGTCACATTCACCGGCGCCTTCAACGTTATGTCTGTCATGCTGGTTGACTTTTACCCTCTATCACCATCGACGGCCACTGCTGCGAACAACCTGGTGAGATGTCTCATGGGAGCCGCTGGCACGGCAGTGATCATTCAGATGCTCAATGCAATGGGGAGAGGCTGGTGTTTTACGTTCATTGCTGCTGTCATCGCGCTTTTCAGTCCGATTCTTTGGATCCTCGTCAAAAAAGGTCCGCAGTGGAGGGAGGCAAGGAGAGTTCGGATGGAGGGAAAGGAGACCAAGGACGATCGCAGGGCTGATCAGAACGTGGGAGACATGCGAACACAAGCGTAGAGCCAGGGCCGAAAGGGAAGGCGTTGGCGAGAACCGAGTTGATCACGACCAGTTGCTTTGAAAGAAAGAAGGCCACAGTCCTTTAGCGGTTGGAGACCTTACGAATACCATGCGGACAATGATGCTTGACGCAGGCGTATGGACGGCATTGTCCTCATTTTCAGGCTTGTATCGGAAAGGGACAGGCCTTCACTCTATTTGTGTTCCAGGCAGTCCATCGTAAGAGTGAATGGCTTGACTCAGCACGCTGCAACGAGCACCAAATAACCAGTGCACGCGCACGAGAAGCTCGATCGATTCAACCCGGGCCCCTTTCATTCTTGGCCTGTCAAGCTCTGGAACCCATCAACGGATCAGGAGGTTCCAGACGCGCTGCTGCAGATAGTAGCCCGCATTAGGGATTATTGAGCACTGTCGTGCGTTTACTCGGTCTGGAGTGGCCGTGTCCGCTTCGGAGTATAGGTAGGTGGCAGCTGAGACAGCGCGAAAATCCATAGAATAGATTACGTAGGATTAACGGTATCTATATAGAGAGGCGTCGACGAAGTCGGAACCTGCTCAGACCGCTAATATAGGTCCACGCAGTACACTAGAAACGTGCGAGTCTGGATCGTGCAACATCTTTCCAGCTTGCAATCCAGCGACCTGCAGTCCCTCCGCGAACAGACCCGGGCCCAGTTGATCGTATAAAAGTGGTGGGTTTCCTATTCACACTTCTCTCCATTGAATCTGACTATTATTATCCTCAATCCGTACGTTGCTTCCGCACCGCTACTCTACAGCCTGATCATACGCCCCTTAGTTGCAAGCGGACGACTTTACATAGCTGTCGGTCCGCCAAAACGATCAACTACGGCTTCGTCCTCATACCTTTATACGTCTATCCCTTGCCTGGCGCCTGGGATCCTCTATTGAATGCTGCCCGTGTCAAGCCATGTCTGACGTTCCAGGCCGTCCTTAATCCTGACAATGGCCCCGATGGAGGTTGCTCTGACCCCGATTACATCAACGCAACCTCAATCTTGTATTATATCCCAAGCATCAAGACCCTCGCCTACGTCCATACAGCAGCCCGATACAACTGCGGTATGAGTGGGACCGACGTTTGTCCTGCTACACAGCCGCTCAGTACTCTGCAGGCAAACATCGCCGCTTAGCAGAACTGGCCGATGAACGAGTGCACTACGAACAACGCCAAGGACATTCAGATCGATGACATTTTCTTCGGTGAAACACTCTCAGTGAAAGCAAACGCGATCTACATGCAAAGGATCACCTCCTCCGCCAAGCCGACTCTCACTCGTGGCAACACTGTCCTGCTCAACGCCGGCAGTGCTGTGACAGGTCTTTTTGGAGCATCGCTAACTACATCAACTCTTCGAAGACATCGAGGCTGCGTACTATGCCGCTAACATCGATGCTTTAGACGGCAACGGCGTGTATTCGCGGCAAACGACTATGATCTTCCACAGATTACAAAGACTTCACCGCGACCGAGAGGAAAGACGCGTACGCCATCATGAACCGTAATCACGATGCGATGGCGGGCTTGTATGTTACGGACTTGGGCATTCTCACCGTTTCTGTTACGCCGCCTACAGGGCTTCAAGGCAACCTAGTAGAATAACGGTCTGCGTAGCATATAGCTCAATCGCATAGACGTTAGAGTTCGATCTTCATGTCGTGTACGCATAGAAATCGGCTTTGCTGCGCTGCTAAGTGCCTGTAGCATTGCACTAAAACTAATCAATGCCTTTTTTCTTTTAGAGTTAGTGCATCCCCTATCTGTCCCGTGACGGTGGGTATCCGTTAACAAAGGGCAGGCAAGTACACACATCCTAAGCACAGCAGGAAGAAGTAGTACAGCACCCGAACAAGCAAGGAACCCAACCCGAAAGGGAGTAGCGAACAGAACGAGTGCCAAAACAGAATAGGCCGCGAAGGGAAGCGACCCTAAATACAAACAGTATATTAGCTCGAGCATCCCCTAGATAGCAGAAATACAACTCACTCTGACACAAACAACTTCGTTGTGCACTTCGCATAACACTATCTATACAACTAAACCCTACTTTAGAGCGTATTTAAAGTGTACGTAAACCGTAGGACATTTGCTAGTAACTTAAAGTATAGGTAAGACTAGAACTACTAGTTTAGCATTTTAGTAACAGATTAGTAGTAGTAGTAGTAGTAGTAGTAGTAGTAGAGTAGCTATAGTATAGGCTAATGTTATTAGAAAAATTACTAGTTAGAATTAAATAGTTGCTTTCTTCTTCTAAAACACCTTTTTCTAGGTTTTATATACTATCTACAAGCTAGTAAAGTCTAAAAAGTCTAGAAACCTCTAAATTATCCTAGAGTATACTAGTGTCTAGAAGGGTCTAATGTTATGCTATTCATAGCGCTTTAGAACAACTTAGTAGGATAAAATATACGTAGTATATGATTTAATAGATAATAACTATTCTAATCTTAGAGTTATATAGATAGTAGAGTATAGCTTATAAATCATATGTATATAGTAGTTAATTATACTATACAACTAAGTCTCTATAGCTATCACATACCTAATTAGCGGAGTAGGTGAAGTATAGCTAGACTAGTGCTAGAGTATAGCTAGAGTAGGTAGAGTATAGCTAGACTAGTACTAGAGTATAGCTAGAGTAGCCTTAGCTAGCTACTAGCTAAAAGACTAGGGAGTATACCTTTAGAGGAAGGCTTCTCTATATGTAGACTCCTTAGCTATTTGTCTTAATACTAGCTACCCCCTATACTTATGCTAGTTGCTTATTCTCTATCTTATAATACCCCTTATAATAGCATTATACTAGAAAACCATTTAAAATCATTTTTAATACTATAAAAGCATTCTATTTATACTACCTTACCCTACTCTAGGATATATTCTAGAACACATATTAGCTATAAAGTTTCTATCTATAACGTAGAACTAAACATTATTAGATGTTCTAGTTATAACATTAAACAAGTAGAAAACATTAGGGTTAAATAATTTCTCTCTTCTTTATAAAATGCTTATTTTTAGGGTTTTATAAATTATTTTTAAGCTAGAAAAGTCTAGAGATTATTTAAGTTAGGTGGTTTCTCTCTCCCTTATAAAACCCTTATTTTAGGCCTTTATATGCTTTTCTAGAACTAGGTATTAGACAATAGAATATGTTCTTTTTGTGTAGAGTTAGCCTTAGGATAGGTTTTAGCCTTAGAATAGGTCTAAGTCTTATAAGGCAACTAAACAAAGGTAGAAGACTAACTAGTTAGCCTTAGGATAGGAACACAAGTGTAGAGAGGTATAGAAGGTATTAGACACTAGACTAGTAAGGGATGTTACGTAGTACTAGCTATGTGTTTAGCTAAGTATTAGTAAGTGACTTAATTCTCTATAAGGTGGGAGGAAAGGCCTATATATATATATATAAGGCAGCTAAGTGCTAAGCAACTAGATAGAGGTACTTAACAAATACCTTTAAAGGTTATTTGCATTACCCCTAGGCTAGTAGGTAAAGTTCTTCTAGTTTAGGAAAGTACTTTGCTAGCTTCATCTTAGAAAAGCTATAGGGGGGTTTTCAGACCTATGTAGGGGTACTTAGCCTAAAGCTAAACATGTAGGGGTACTTAGTCTAAAAGTAAGCATATAGGGGTACTTAGCCTAAAGATAGGCATTTAGGGGCTTTAAAGCTTGTAGGATCTAGGCCTAAGGACCTTATGAAAATGAATGTCTTAGAAGGAGAGCAAAACTACCTGTTTCTAAGGCCTTATATAGCCTAAAGCAATCCCCTAGGGTCTAGTACTAAACCCTAAATAGCTTCTTATAATCTATAGGTTTTACCTATATAGATGTAGACTATACTGTTTTTATTAATAAACAATAAGCTATAATTATAGCTATATATGTTAATGATCTACTTAATTTTAGAAGTAGTAAGCAAGTAATTAGTAATACAAAAATTGCCCTTACTAACAGATTCTAAATAATAGATCTATAAGCATGCTACTACTACCTAGGAATAAAAATTCTACGTAATAGAGCTACTAGAACTATATACCTTTTATAGTGAGTCTTTATTAAAAAGATACTAGAAGACTATAAAGCAGAAAAACTTAATCTAACTACTAATCCTATAGAAGTTAGCCTAGAGCTACAGAAAAATCCTAAATAGTAAGCCTTAGACTAAATAAGGCAATTTTAGCCCTATATAGGGAGTTTATGTACCTAATGCTAGAAACAAGACTAGATCTAGCATTTAGTGTTGTAAAAATATTATAGTATGCTTTAAATCTTCTTAAGAAGCATTTTAATGCCCTTAAAAGAATATATAGATATCTTATAGGTACATAAGACTATGTCCTAAGGATAGGAGCTACCCCTACCTTAGCCACAAGCAATGTTACAAGTCTAGCACATTTGCTAGCCTTAAGCAATGTTGTAAGTCTAGCACATTTGCTAGCCTTAAGTAATGTTATAAGTCCACCAAATTTGCTAGCCTTAAGCAATGCTACTAGTAGTAGTACCTCTATGCTACTAGGATATTTATATGTAGATTAGACTAGTAATAGGACCAATAGAAAATCCATATCTAGTTATAGATTCTTCTATAATAACTTCCTAATTAGCTAGAATTGGAAAAAAAAGCCTATTATAGCACTTTCTAGCTGTAAAAGTAAATACATAGCAATTACTTATGCTACAAAAGAGCTTATATAGCTAAGACTTTTGCTTAGCAATATTAAGCTAAAAAACCAGGACAAAGTAGTAGGCAAGCTAGCTACTACTAAGCTAAAAATCGATAATATTATAGCAATAAGTCTGTTAAAAAAAACCTATAACCTATTCTAGGGTTAAACATATAGACATTAGATACTACTGTTATAGGGTAAGCAGCTAGATTGGTGAAATAGAGGCTTAGCGTAGAAGTACATAGGACTGTCCTACTAACTTAGCATTTACTAACTATTCTAGCCTTTAGGTATTTCTACTACATACGGGCCTAGACAAGAGGAGAATGGAATATGCATAGAACAATTTATGCAATTAACTCATAGAACACAGCTTTAAGGAATAGGTACAACTACTAAGAGATTAGTAAGTAGATAGAATGTTTAAATAGCTTGCAATAATATTAATTATTCCATCTAATAAGTATTAAGTAGTAGCTAATAGAAAATAAAGTAGTAAGCATGCAAATGAATGCTAGCTAGGTCTAAATAGCTAAAGTACATAGGACAGTCCTAGCTAAAGTACATAGGATAGTTCTAGCTAAAGTACATAGGACAGCCCTAGCTACCTTTGTAGGCTATAGTAGGAGACTTCTAAGTAGTAGCGGACTTTAACTACCTATTAACCTTATTTTTTTTTAACTCTAGCCTTACTATGCTTATAGAACATTACACACTATCCCCTAATACTACTTTATAAGGCAACAAATAGAAGAGGGAATTCTAGCTATAGAATACACTACTTCTAAAGACTAGCTAGTAGATGGATTTACAAAATCCTTGCCTAGGGCTACCTTTAAAGCATGGAGAAACAAAATAGGAGTTATAAGATATAACCCTAAAGCTCTAGGATAGGACCTATCCTAAGGCTAAGCAATTGTTATAATAATATAACAGAATTGCGACACAAAGAATAAAGAGTTATAATAACATAACCTTTATTAAATTGAAGTCTCTTTGTAAGCCTTATTCTAAGCCTTACTAAGTATCTATGAAAGACCTTGTAAGGAATATAGAAATTAAGGAGGGGTGTTAGAAACGGGTAGTTTTGCTCTCCTTCTAAGACATTCATTTTCATAAGGTCCTTAGGCCTAGATCCTACAAGCTTTAAAGCCCCTAAATGCCTATCTTTAGGCTAAGTACCCCTATATGCTTACTTTTAGACTAAGTACCCCTACATGTTTAGCTTTAGGCTAAGTACCCCTACATAGGTCTGAAAACCCCCCTATAGCTTTTCTAAGATGAAGCTAGCAAAGTACTTTCCTAAACTAGAAGAACTTTACCTACTAGCCTAGGGGTAATGCAAATAACCTTTAAAGGTATTTGTTAAGTACCTCTATCTAGTTGCTTAGCACTTAGCTGCCTTATATATATATATATAGGCCTTTCCTCCCACCTTATAGAGAATTAAGTCACTTACTAATACTTAGCTAAACACATAGCTAGTACTACGTAACATCCCTTACTAGTCTAGTGTCTAATACCTTCTATACCTCTCTACACTTGTGTTCCTATCCTAAGGCTAACTAGTTAGTCTTCTACCTTTGTTTAGTTGCCTTATAAGACTTAGACCTATTCTAAGGCTAAAACCTATCCTAAGGCTAACTCTACACAAAAAGAACATATTCTATTGTCTAATACCTAGTTCTAGAAAAGCATATAAAGGCCTAAAATAAGGGTTTTATAAGGGAGAGAGAAACCACCTAACTTAAATAATCTCTAGACTTTTCTAGCTTAAAAATAATTTATAAAACCCTAAAAATAAGCATTTTATAAAGAAGAGAGAAATTATTTAACCCTAATGTTTTCTACTTGTTTAATGTTATAACTAGAACATCTAATAATGTTTAGTTCTACGTTATAGATAGAAACTTTATAGCTAATATGTGTTCTAGAATATATCCTAGAGTAGGGTAAGGTAGTATAAATAGAATGCTTTTATAGTATTAAAAATGATTTTAAATGGTTTTCTAGTATAATGCTATTATAAGGGGTATTATAAGATAGAGAATAAGCAACTAGCATAAGTATAGGGGGTAGCTAGTATTAAGACAAATAGCTAAGGAGTCTACATATAGAGAAGCCTTCCTCTAAAGGTATACTCCCTAGTCTTTTAGCTAGTAGCTAGCTAAGGCTACTCTAGCTATACTCTAGTACTAGTCTAGCTATACTCTACCTACTCTAGCTATACTCTAGCACTAGTCTAGCTATACTTCACCTACTCCGCTAATTAGGTATGTGATAGCTATAGAGACTTAGTTGTATAGTATAATTAACTACTATATACATATGATTTATAAGCTATACTCTACTATCTATATAACTCTAAGATTAGAATAGTTATTATCTATTAAATCATATACTACGTATATTTTATCCTACTAAGTTGTTCTAAAGCGCTATGAATAGCATAACATTAGACCCTTCTAGACACTAGTATACTCTAGGATAATTTAGAGGTTTCTAGACTTTTTAGACTTTACTAGCTTGTAGATAGTATATAAAACCTAGAAAAAGGTGTTTTAGAAGAAGAAAGCAACTATTTAATTCTAACTAGTAATTTTTCTAATAACATTAGCCTATACTATAGCTACTCTACTACTACTACTACTACTACTACTACTACTAATCTGTTACTAAAATGCTAAACTAGTAGTTCTAGTCTTACCTATACTTTAAGTTACTAGCAAATGTCCTACGGTTTACGTACACTTTAAATACGCTCTAAAGTAGGGTTTAGTTGTATAGATAGTGTTATGCGAAGTGCACAACGAAGTTGTTTGTGTCAGAGTGAGTTGTATTTCTGCTATCTAGGGGATGCTCGAGCTAATATACTGTTTGTATTTAGGGTCGCTTCCCTTCGCGGCCTATTCTGTTTTGGCACTCGTTCTGTTCGCTACTCCCTTTCGGGTTGGGTTCCTTGCTTGTTCGGGTGCTGTACTACTTCTTCCTGCTGTGCTTAGGATGTGTGTACTTGCCTGCCCTTTGTTAACGGATACCCACCGTCACGGGACAGATAGGGGATGCACTAACTCTAAAAGAAAAAAGGCATTGATTAGTTTTAGTGCAATGCTACAGGCACTTAGCAGCGCAGCAAAGCCGATTTCTATGCGTACACGACATGAAGATCGAACTCTAACGTCTATGCGATTGAGCTATATGCTACGCAGACCGTTATTCTACTAGGTTGCCTTGAAGCCCTGTAGGCGGCGTAACAGAAACGGTGAGAATGCCCAAGTCCGTAACATACAAGCCCGCCATCGCATCGTGATTACGGTTCATGATGGCGTACGCGTCTTTCCTCTCGGTCGCGGTGAAGTCTTTGTAATCTGTGGAAGATCATAGTCGTTTGCCGCGAATACACGCCGTTGCCGTCTAAAGCATCGATGTTAGCGGCATAGTACGCAGCCTCGATGTCTTCGAAGAGTTGATGTAGTTAGCGATGCTCCAAAAAGACCTGTCACAGCACTGCCGGCGTTGAGCAGGACAGTGTTGCCACGAGTGAGAGTCGGCTTGGCGGAGGAGGTGATCCTTTGCATGTAGATCGCGTTTGCTTTCACTGAGAGTGTTTCACCGAAGAAAATGTCATCGATCTGAATGTCCTTGGCGTTGTTCGTAGTGCACTCGTTCATCGGCCAGTTCTGCTAAGCGGCGATGTTTGCCTGCAGAGTACTGAGCGGCTGTGTAGCAGGACAAACGTCGGTCCCACTCATACCGCAGTTGTATCGGGCTGCTGTATGGACGTAGGCGAGGGTCTTGATGCTTGGGATATAATACAAGATTGAGGTTGCGTTGATGTAATCGGGGTCAGAGCAACCTCCATCGGGGCCATTGTCAGGATTAAGGACGGCCTGGAACGTCAGACATGGCTTGACACGGGCAGCATTCAATAGAGGATCCCAGGCGCCAGGCAAGGGATAGACGTATAAAGGTATGAGGACGAAGCCGTAGTTGATCGTTTTGGCGGACCGACAGCTATGTAAAGTCGTCCGCTTGCAACTAAGGGGCGTATGATCAGGCTGTAGAGTAGCGGTGCGGAAGCAACGTACGGATTGAGGATAATAATAGTCAGATTCAATGGAGAGAAGTGTGAATAGGAAACCCACCACTTTTATACGATCAACTGGGCCCGGGTCTGTTCGCGGAGGGACTGCAGGTCGCTGGATTGCAAGCTGGAAAGATGTTGCACGATCCAGACTCGCACGTTTCTAGTGTACTGCGTGGACCTATATTAGCGGTCTGAGCAGGTTCCGACTTCGTCGACGCCTCTCTATATAGATACCGTTAATCCTACGTAATCTATTCTATGGATTTTCGCGCTGTCTCAGCTGCCACCTACCTATACTCCGAAGCGGACACGGCCACTCCAGACCGAGTAAACGCACGACAGTGCTCAATAATCCCTAATGCGGGCTACTATCTGCAGCAGCGCGTCTGGAACCTCCTGATCCGTTGATGGGTTCCAGAGCTTGACAGGCCAAGAATGAAAGGGGCCCGGGTTGAATCGATCGAGCTTCTCGTGCGCGTGCACTGGTTATTTGGTGCTCGTTGCAGCGTGCTGAGTCAAGCCATTCACTCTTACGATGGACTGCCTGGAACACAAATAGAGTGAAGGCCTGTCCCTTTCCGATACAAGCCTGAAAATGAGGACAATGCCGTCCATACGCCTGCGTCAAGCATCATTGTCCGCATGGTATTCGTAAGGTCTCCAACCGCTAAAGGACTGTGGCCTTCTTTCTTTCAAAGCAACTGGTCGTGATCAACTCGGTTCTCGCCAACGCCTTCCCTTTCGGCCCTGGCTCTACGCTTGTGTTCGCATGTCTCCCACGTTCTGATCAGCCCTGCGATCGTCCTTGGTCTCCTTTCCCTCCATCCGAACTCTCCTTGCCTCCCTCCACTGCGGACCTTTTTTGACGAGGATCCAAAGAATCGGACTGAAAAGCGCGATGACAGCAGCAATGAACGTAAAACACCAGCCTCTCCCCATTGCATTGAGCATCTGAATGATCACTGCCGTGCCAGCGGCTCCCATGAGACATCTCACCAGGTTGTTCGCAGCAGTGGCCGTCGATGGTGATAGAGGGTAAAAGTCAACCAGCATGACAGACATAACGTTGAAGGCGCCGGTGAATGTGACTCCCAAAATGAATTGTAGCACCAGCGGCGCCGCCAGGGAACGAATGGAGGTAGAATACTGCATAGTCCAGCCATAGCATAACATCGCCACATCTCCAACCACCACCAAGGGCCACGCGACTTGGATGCGTGCTTTCTCCAATGGGAAGTTGCGAAGCTCGTTGCTTCGCTTCTTGTCTATGGAGATACCTGCGGCTTTTGCGACACGCCTGAAGTTCCAGTCGAGAAGCCGGCCGTTGATGACGGGAGCGAGAAAGCAGCCGACACCGAAAGGGATGAAGCAAATACCAATTTGGAGGTCGTTGAAGTGATACGTTTCAGCGAAAAGATACGGAATCGTTGCTGTGACGCTGTAGAATGCCGTGTATACCAAGCTGTTGTAAAACAGCAATAGTCCGACGTCTTTTTCGAAAATCACGTGGAGCGTATTTAGAGGATTTGGCCACCTGAGCTTCCTTCTCTGTGCCAGATGCTGCTGGGCACGTCGGTTGGACTCGCGGCTTACTGTGCGTGAGAGCTCATCCTGGGCCTCGGCAGTTCTGCGAACTTCGAGATAGTTCAACAGAGACATGTTCCAGCCTTGTGGAGGGATAGAACCATTGCCTACTACATTGCGTCCGGTTTCTGGGAAGGTGATTAGAAAAGGAACAAGGTACACTATGGCCATGATGACGAGGAACCAGAAGATTGATCGCCATCCCAAGAATTGAGAGAGGATACCTCCTAGCACAGGTCCAACTGCCGGTCCGATCTTGAGTTTGTCAGTAGTCCGAGCGAGGTTGATCGGGTTCGAAGGACACACCATTGGCCCGCTTGTTGCCCAACCCATATAGCTTCCTCTCTCACTCGCCGTGGCAATGTCCGCCACAACGCCGTTACCAAGAGCAATTGTCCCACTACTACCTGTGCTTTGCAAGCATCTCAAGAGAAAGAGCGCCACATAGCTGTTCTGCAGCGCAATCCCGATACAAGCTCCAATGTATATCACAAAACCAATCACGTACGCGGGTCTTCGCCCAGCCATGTCTGCCAGATCGCCGAAGACAGTGGGCGCGAGGCCCTGGAAGATCATGTAAGACGTCAACGTTAGGTTGATGAGTTCGTTCGAGACCTTGAGGTCGGTGGCGAGGGTGTTCAGAGCTGGAAAGTATATGTTCGCAGATAGAGGGGAGAAGAAGCCGCCCCAGGCGACCATGAAGACTACGAACTGCTTCTGCCGCTTGCTGAAGATCGAGTGCGGTGGCGTGTTGGTTTTCACAGTTGCGCGAGTCTCGAGGTCGCGTGGCGGAGCTTGTGTGGGAGACTCGTCGTCGATATGGGGGGAGGAAGAGCGGGATGAGCGCGTCGGGGCTTCTTGGGCGAGCGTCTCTTCACTGGACTGTTTCTCGGCGTCTACACGTCTGACCACGACGTCCTCTGCAAGCGTCATTGAATCCTCCACGACGCTCCCAGGTGCAAGTGCCGCCGCAGCTTCGGCCTGCTCTCCGTCATTGCCTGCTCGTGCTGAGCTCATTGAAGCCCTGCCGCACGGCAACTCCCAGCAATACACTGGAGCGTAGCATGCGGTATGTTGGACTGACCCCATGGAAGGCGAGGAACGGGAGGAGTCGAGCGCATGTTGAACGAGAGGCTTCTCTTAGATACGATGGCGCCGTCACAACCGCGGCCCCGGGGTGCAATGTCAGATCCGCGACCGACTCCGGCGCCACGAGGGTC
>NAJN01001143.1:0-13635 GCA_005059845.1 Cryomyces minteri
AGAAGCGGTTCCGTAGGTGACTTTGCGACGAGGGTCTCACAAGTGAGGAAATGCTGACATCCATGCTAGGGGACAAAACAAAGCTACAGAAGGAGGAATCAGATCGCAAAGCCGAGAATCAGAGGCAAGCGAGCTCTGCATACACACCACCGGAGCCTGGAGATCTCGATGTTGGCGACAATCTGTCTGGCCTGCCATGGGGCAGTCTGTCAATGAGCCACGTAGTCTTGAAAGGGAAAGCCAAAGAACAAAGCTCACAGCAGAGCTCGCGGGAGACTTCAGTCTACGCCGCAGCCTCTCGAACAGGCGGTAGTTCGCGGTGAGTGAGTGGGCCGTCCTTGGTCGCAAGTTTTTGCGAGGCACAGTCTGACCGCTGACCAGTCTCGGTCTTCACCTGACAGATCAGTTCGCTCGAGGGTATCCCGCTTGGAAAGGCTTCCCTCAACCTGGCTATGGCTTGAAGTCTCGATTCGGTTCGCAATAACACATCTCAACAGCCTCGTACACGACCCCTCCCTTGCACTTTTTATTATGCGCGCCCATCGCAGCGGGCTCAGGCATCTGCGGCGTAGCAACAAGGGCTCCTCCAATGCTGATTTATTTTTCAATACACTTGTTGCGGTCTCAGCTCTGTATTCTGGTTTTAGTTATGGTGATGAGTTACACTACTCCTCCGCTTGCAACACATTCTGTCCTCATGCAGTGCGACCTAGGAGACCGATCAGCATGGTGCACAGGGTCATTCGCGATGTGTGAATTAGGGGTATAGAACCTTCCCGGCTGACATTCGCGATGCCTACCTCATCACCTTCGGAGTTTAATGCCAGGGGGAAGGAAGCACGGTCTCATGAGTAGCACCTTGACATTTACGCAGTTGATGCAAGCTGGTGGCACATGCTCATTGATCTTTTGCTGGCAGAACGCCTGAATGTCTGCCTAGCGCAGATTCTAAATCGGGAATATTCGACGCTTCTGCCAGAGCATTATGGCGATACCAACACCTCAGTGTTAGATTGTTGCTGTCTGCGAACCGCCTCAATGCATTTTTCGGCGGCTACCATGGTATAAATATAACCGTCTCCTCCGTGGCTGTGGTGGGCAGTGTAGCTCATTGCGTGTACCTGTGGATTTTCGCTTCGTGACTCGCTACAGGTACCCAACGTCAACTCTTCACTGAGCCTCCAAAACTGCACGAACAGTCAACGCACAGCGGCTCTGTCCATGTGGCCAGCAACTGACATGGCTCAGATCGACCCGTGCCATCACACGACGTGCGACGCCGCAATGACTAGAATCAATTCCTTCGAATGGGAGGATCTGGAAAACTGTGGCCCAATGCCGTGCACTCCTTTGGTACACGACGTTGGCTGCATCTCCTGGTCGTCCATCCGGATCTGGATCAAGACAGAGAATGTTCTGGTGTATAGGAACTTCATCCTATGACTGTTTGTACAGCGGCTGAATCATTGGGACGGGACGATGCAAACCTGAGCACATGGCTGAGAATCCTCCGAGGGATACAGAGCCCCTTGCTCATACCGTACGGGTTCTACGACGAGCCGACGAGCTGTCTCAAGCAGGCATGATAGCAACAACGAGTGTGCCCTGCTTGGAGTCTGCTCGTGTCGACGAATGTCTTACTAACCTCTTTCGAGGCACTGCACCAGGCTCCCATTTTGTCTCCTGTCCGCGCCGCATATTTCGATCAATCAAACGGGCTGCAAAATGGGATACGTGGGTGTGTGCTGCTCCCGAGTTTGTCAACGCCTTACAATCTTCTTCACGGTGATGATGACCAGGTTCCTTCTGTCCACGTCGCATGCATCAATGCAACTGGCTGCAAAGAGAAGCAGGGATGTAACAAGTTAATACGCGCTGCTCGATGAGTGTGCTCTGCTCAACAACTCCTCGAGCCGATGAACGTTCCACCATCTTCTACGGGGCGATTGACCTTGCTCATGGCCTTGTTCTTTGTCCACGCCGCATACTTCCATGCGATGGGCTGCAAAAGGAAACAGGGATGTGGGGGTTGTGCGTGCGCTACTTGAAGAACCCCTGGGGTCATGAATGCCTAGGGACCGCACTTTGTGCCCTCGACCTGTCTCCCGTTCTGGACTCACATGCTCAGTCCAGTTAATTACGTGGACGACCGGGGATCGGGAAGAGATCCTGTGTCTGCCTTGACCAGCGGGAGATTCTCTTGGTAGAACAGTCGTATAAATCAATTGGGTGAGAGGGTCGTTTTCAAGCTGTTGGGCTGCAGGTAGAGAGACAACTCTACCATAGTCTTCTGTTCCTTCAGAGTTGCAATGCGGCGTGGTGCTGGTCGCACAGATAAATAAACCCCGAAGACCTTGTCTTGTGCCACCATCCCTCAACTCTTCAACCAGTTCGTTCACAGCATGAGTACTCGAATCCCATTCACGCGCCGAGGCTCAGGTGATAATGAGCTTCACCGTCGTGCTGAACTGAATGATATTCTATCATTGATCGGACCCAGCCATCTACTCCCTCGAGAGTACGAAAGATCAGATACCGATGCCGACATTGTTCAGTCTTTACCCTTCAGTCATTATCACAACGCCTTCGCCATCATTATCACTCGTCGAGAGGACGTCTTCCAACAGCTGCGGATACAATTCCCGCTCGAACTTCGCAACAGAGTCTTTTTCTACAAAGTTTCGAAGAGGACTGAGCGGCTTTTCGAAGACCTGGATCGATATATGAGTACAACGAGTGAGCCGTACTGGCCGCAAGTCATCGAAGGACTTGCCTCTAGATTTGAAAGTATCGACGCCGACTTCAGTCATCGGATGGAAACGCAGGGGGACTTGTCTGATATCGACTCCGATCAGGCTGCCAGATTCCTGTGCAATATCCTCGAAACTCTCGTCCGCAAGTGCGCTGCCACGCCTATGGGTGAGCGACTTCTCGACCGCCTTCTCACAGGAGGAGACACATCAGAGCCGCCCACGGAGCTCGTCCATCCCTTTATCATGGCAACATACACCCAGTTGCCGGACCACGTTCAGGAGGACAACTGTCATCGGCTGGTAAAGATCGAGCGTGCGCTTGAAGAAGCTGATTCCCGGCACGAGTACCGTCGTTTCTGGGACTTTGTCGAACATCTTCAGGAAATGGTACAGGAGTTGCAAGCGTCGGATTGATCTTGGATGTCATGTTGAAGGAAACGAGCGGAGGACAGTGATCGAGCCAGCTGTCACGCTTGCTGCCCAGAACTTTACTTGCGAATCTGTGTTGTCGAAGAGGCAGGCTTCATTGCGGTTTGGGGCAATACTCTTGGCTATACAGTCCTTGAATGTTTGTTTGTTCCTCCTGCGTCTTTGCAATGTACTCGTAAATGATACAACAAATCGCCTGTACCTCATCGCCAGCACAGTCAATATCTAGCTAGCTACGTGCTCTACGCTCATCACATAACACAGCTTCTTACCCATGGCCTGGGCTTTCTCCATGTCTTCTGGTAGAATCTTGCCCGCACACACGGGAGTTGCGGTGGGGCCGATCCCTCCAGAGACGAAGAAGTGAGTTTGCGTGGCTTTGATGCGCTCATCAGCCGTCAACTCTTCGTCCACACAGGTCTCTATAAAGCTGGCCGCCGGGTCTTTTGCACATGCAGAGGTCGCAGATTCCTGCTTGTCGTCCTCACCGTCAAAGTCTGACGTTAGATCGACGGGCGGAACGTCGCTGATGTCGTACATGTGGGGGAGCTGTGGGGGCAGCGTCGGAGTGGCTAGCCTCAGCTGCTGTTTCCCCTTGTGATCCATTGCTACCACGGGAAAGGTCGTAGAAGAATGTTTCAAAGGAACCCGTACTTGGTGTCGGAAACATGAGACGAAAAGGATCGGAAGGTGCAATAAGATCGGGAGGAGGAAGTGGTCGGAGGAGGTAGTTCGGTAACGGTCCCAAGCTAAAAGAAGGCCAAACAGCAGACAAAGATGAGGTATGATGGTGAGGAGAGGTAGGTGGTTGGAGGGTAACTCATTGGTGGCCTCTGGCGAATACAAGACGTGGAGACTAAAATGTAAGTCGACGGGGTCTCAATTACATGTAATCACACCTCATCTGCCTATTCCAACTGACCCCCGAATTAATTCTTCCATCCTTAAACGACGGGTCAGCAGAGTGGGGAAAAGACAAGTATTGACAGCCACGCAAGTAGCGCTAAGCTAATGGGGGAGCCCACGGGTTCCCGGCGCTGGTCTGTAGCTGAAGCAGTGCTCTTCCCACGAGGAGCTCGTTCCCACAAGTGTCCAAGACACGTTGCCTCGCGCGCGATGCGAAACATGCGAAGCAATCCCCTCTTAAAACCAACCAACAGTTGCAGAAGCACTGCCTTCATGCTGTGGTTTCATCAGACCCTCTCCCCCTCGTCCTCCCCCGCGTCTCCACCCTCATAATCTCCCTCCCCTCCCTGTCCTCCACAGGTGCATCCCTCGTGCTCACCAGCAGCGAACAGCGTCCCCGGCCCGTCCTTGATAGCTGCGCCGAGCGCGAGGACGAGCGTCAGAGAGAACTTGAGCCACAGCCAGGGGCTATGGGTCGATGTCTGGGGTAGCGTTGGCTGGGGTGCGTGCTGTTTCGGAGGTGTTGGCGCAGCATGATCGCGCTTGGAGCGTTTCGTGGATCTTCGGCGGTAGAGCGAGGGGTGCTGGGAGTTGGTGTTTTTGGTGGGGCTGGAGAAGGGGTGCTCAAGGGCCGTGACGGGCAAGGCGGCAGGTGAGGCAGCGCATTCCGCATCTCCGCATTCTTGCTCTCCCTGCTCATTTATGCACTGTCTCTTGTCTCGTCTAGGTCTTGTGAACAGTACGTTCGAGAAGTCCAGACCATCCGCCTCAAGACTGAGCGTCCGGATCGCGGTGAGCCGTCTTCTGGCCATTGGGCCGAGCAGGAAGCCGATCAGCCACCATCGAAACTCGAGGGCTGGTTTTGTGAAAGCGGATGAGAGCGACCAGGCGTTGCTGACGACGCTGCGCGCTGTGAGTGTGGGGTGTTGCCAGAGGTCGGCAAAGAGTTTGACAACGCGAGTTATCCGTGGTGGGGGGCGTGTTCTGCGGGTGCGCTGCTTGGGTGAGTGAGAGGATGTGGATCTTGGTGTTTGTGGCGCGGAAGCGTCGTCTGCTATTGAGATTGACGTTGTGCATCTTCTAGGCGGCTGCCATTGCATGGATGATGCACGCCCTTGTTCTGTTGGCGATCTATGTATATCGCTTTTGGTCGATAACGGGGCCGAAGGCACTCCGTCGCCATCGGGATCCGGACCGGTCTCATTGGAGCTATCAACCATCGCAGCGGAAGGTGGCGAGCCAAGATTGGGCTCTCTCTTCACCCGACTGAGCTCCTCGAACAGGTTGCGGCCGACCTTCGAACCAAGCGAAGAACGGTCACCATGAGAGAACGCTGATGTGTTGGAGGGAGGGGACCGTCGATTGCCACTAGTCTCCATCGATGGGACTCGCGGTGTAACATACACTTTCTCCGATTCAGCGATGACCACGGTCTCATCGCCGGTCTCCAGTGATGTGCTAAGATCACGATAGTCGAAGGCATTCGAGTCTGAGCTGCACCCGACCTCTGCCCATGTCGCTGATCTGCGACGACGCTCTATTGGACTTTGCGAGTACAATGCTTCGGTGTGAGAATCGATCGAAGGGAAAGGGTATGCCTCAGGTGTACGATCAGCTCCAAGAATTGGTGCGGATGCTGGCACGGTCCCTGCATGTGTAGTAGATGGGAGTATCAATGGCTTCATTCCGGTTGAGCCGGCGTGAAAGCGTCGCATCCGCCGCGCGGGTCTGCTCCTCATTCCAAGATCTGAATGCAGAGGCGCAACTGGGGTTGGGAACTGGGCTGGCATGTCAAAGATACTCGACGTTGGTCGACTGGTCGAGTTGAGCGAGGAGCCTTCAAGAAGTGGCTCCGAGAGTTCGGACAATACGTCGATGGAGGAGCGCGAGCGTGCATGATTGCGTTCGAAGCCATGATCAAAAGACCAATTAGGCTCCTGCGATGCATTGAGGGCGTCCGAAGTCATGGGCCGATCAGGAAGCTCAGAGTGGCAGACCGCAGATCTGGTAGGGGAAATTTGTCGTAGCCCATCGGTGGTAGGAATTCGAGGTAGCATGGACTTCGGTCTAACGCGTTCTTTTCGAGTAGGCACCTCAGAGCACAGGTCGACCTTCTTTGGTGAACTGGCCACGAGCTCCGACATGAATTCCAAGCGTCTCTCCAGATTGCGGTTCGCTTCTTCCAGGGCGTCCAAGCTCTGCATTCTCTCTTCTGCCTCGCATTCCAGTTCCCTCAGCCTGTAAGCACTGACTTCAACTTCATTCTCGAGAGTTCTGATGCGAGCTCGCAGCCCGGTCTCTACCTCCTCATGCTGCTGCACCTCTTCCTGCACCCGGTCTTGGAAGCTGTTCTCCCACGCTGCGACTTCGTCGCGCAACACTTTCGTCTCAGCGTTTATGTTTCTCAGCTTAGTGGACTGTGCCCGTGTAGTTGTAGGGGAAGTTAAGGATACCAGCTGAGTCTGCACCGCAGCCAGCTCAGACTCCAGATGCTCAATATACTTCGTCGCTTCCGCGCTCATCGATCGACGCTTCTGACTGGTCGAGCCTCTGTTTCTCACCTTCGGCACCTTCACCGCCTGGGGAGAGGCTATAGGCTTGGGAGAGTCCATTCTCAACGACTTGTACTTGTTGCTATGACTGACTTGGTGCCGCCTTGTGGCTTTTTCTCCACCGTCCTCGTTTCGGAACCCGCCAACGTTCTCGTTGAAGAGCTCAGAAGTAGCAGATATCGGTGCGATGTTGTCGAGCCCAGGACGCGAGTGATTGCTTCGACGCAAGCTCGAGTTGCTGACTTCTTGTAGTATTCCTAACTGACTGGAATTGTGTCGTGATGCTATCGTCTCTACAGACATCGTTCGCAGGCCCACTGGTGAGCTCTCAGTGTCTGCTGAATCCCATTCACTGCCTTGTGATGACCATATCGACTTCGGGGTGATGTTTCTAGGTGGGAGAGCTGCTCCTCTGAACCCGGTATTGCGCAGTTGCAGTCTCCGATTGCGTGTCGCGCCAGGGCCTGCTAATGGCACAGAAGGCGACCTCGGAGAGTCGGATGTGGCTGATGGTGCTCGTTCGTTTCGTTGCTCTTGATCGCGGAAGTTCTCTAGGAGATGTGAGGGCCGGCGATGGTGAGACATGCTGGTTTGACTGAAGTCGACATGAAGTCCACAGAGAGCCGCTTCCACCTGATCTACGGCCTATACTGACAGTCCTGCGCGTGTCCACTTGCTGCGAATTGTATTGCTGTCGAGTTTGTTTGCGAGCGCATTTCGAAGTATGAGGTCCTCGCTTTTGTTGGTCGACTCAGATATATTGGAAACGACGCGCGGCATACGACAGCAAGGTTGAAGGGCAGGTTGGCGTTATTCAGAAGTCACATATTCATGAATGATGTAGAATAGAGCATCTGTTTACGGTTGTGTTTACATGGGTGAAACAGTTGGAGTGGGATCGACAGGGCCCAGTCACGCCAACTGCTAGTGCAACCGCGGGTATAGAACGACTTGCACGTACCCCAAGTGACTACGCAACATCATGCCGAGATTGCATTGTATCTTTGACCGCATTGTTCTTGTTCTGAGGTACGAGACACTGAGAGAACGCAGTTTACCTCCGCTGCGGCCAATCCTTCTAGGGCTTTCAGGAACATCCTTCACTGAGGCACTCGGCCTGGACCTGGACAGACGCTGTGCGTGGCAGCGGTGAGAAACGCATAAACGCATAAACGCATAAACGCATAAACGCATAAACGCATAAACGCTGTGGAAGTAGGAACTCAACGCATTGTGACCGTTGTTGGCCACGACAACCTCTTCATCTACACTCTGTCTAGCAAGGAGGTTTTGCTTCTAGCGTCGCGAATGTCATCTTCTGTTCAGCCACTATCTAGAGCAGGCTCTAAGCGATTACAGCATGTACCCTCACCCGGTGTATTGGCCGCTTGGAGAAGGGAAAGGCCTTCCTTGCAGCGGTTATACTGTGTGGAAAAGTACAGACGAATGCAACTAGACTATCCACGAATTGAGACGTGATTGTCTGCTAGTTGCAAAGAGCAACATCAACGACAGATCACCGCATTTCAGAGCTGAAGTCATCTAACAGCATCGAAGTCTACCTCTGTGCTTCTTTGTGTGAAGTCACAGCAGAGCGAAAAAACTACATGGAACAGCCACGGTATAACAGGTTAGAGGCTATGTCAAGACAAACTGCCCCAAGCGAAGTCATTCCCTTGAAATCTTGGATTCGCGTTCGATTATCTGTCTCTACAGGTGCGTGGATGTGCGAGGTGAAGGAATGGAATCCTCAAGGAACATTAGGTACGCGCTATAGCTAATAGCGTTAGCAGTTCCTTCTTTCCACATGATTCAGTAAGCTAACGTGCATCGTTACGGTAATGTATTCTACCTTGTTCCACGAGATGAGGACGAACAACAACTCTTGTGTCTCCTACCAACATCCACCCGAGCTGTGTTCGGCATACAGCTGGCAACATGAACGGTCATACCGACCTCGTACCGCCGCCGCCGCCGTCTGACGATCTACCACCACCTCCCCCCGAAGCTCCCGCACCTCCACCACCGGAGGATCTCCCTCCGCCGCCTGATGAGCTCCCTCCTCCACCTCCGCCAAAGCCTGACTCCCCGGTTACGCTCAAGAGGAAGCAAGGATGGGGTGCGACCCCGAGTGCGCGATCAGCCGGAAGAGGCAAGGATCCTTTGAGCGTTGAGGAGCTCCTCGCGAAGAAAAAGAAAGCCGACGAGGCAGCTGCCAAGGTCAGTACCACCACTCACACGTCTGTCATTACATACATCTCTTGTTTACACACTACTCGCAGAGCGGCCCGAACGCGACTAACATGTGATTGTGATGTAGCCCAAGTTCCTGTCGAAAGCCGAACGCGAACGGCTAGCTCTTGAGAAGCGCGAAAGGGAAGTTGCAGAAGCAAGACGCAAGGCCGAGGTAGAAAAGGCTCCTCGAGAGAACTCGGCAAGCTATGGTGGTCAGAACGGCATGAATGGCGCATCCAGACAGAATGGTTTCAACGGAGCCCACACAAACAGTGCGTACAGCAACGGTACCCATGGGCGGTCTACGGTACCAACAGGTCCCCGAGCTCTTCGAAATGGAGAGGTGCCCACAGGTCCGGCAGCTATGCGATCACAATCGGGACCGAACAAAGGCTATGATATGGCTCCGCCTCCACCACCGAAGGCAGTGTCTATAGTGGGTCGAGCGGAGAAGAGGCCACCAGCGGAAGACACAGAGGCAGCTTTGATCAAGCAAAGATACATGGGTGCCGACACAAACACGTCTACCTTCTCAGCGAAGAAAAAGCGAAGACGAACCACCGAGAAAAAGTTTAACTTCGAGTGGAACGCCGAGGAGGACACCAGCCCAGACTACAACCCTATCTACCAGGCACGTCAGGAGGCAAACTTCTACGGCCGAGGTAAGCTGGGTGGATTCGCAGACGACACATCCGACAGTGGCGCCCTGAAGTACGCCAAAGCACTTGAGGCGCGCGATCCCGAAGCTGGCCGGATCAGAGCGCAGGAAATGCTAGAGATGGAGCGACGAAGGCGCGAGGAAGGTGGCAGGAATGCCCTCGAGAAGCATTGGAGCGAGAAAAAGCTGGAGCACATGCGCGAGCGCGACTGGCGTATCTTCAAGGAGGACTTCAACATCAGCACTAAGGGCGGAGGCATACCGAATCCAATGCGCTCGTGGAGCGAGTCCGGTCTTCCAAAGCGCCTCCTAGAAATAGTGGACCAAGCCGGATACACTGAACCATCCGCAGTTCAGCGTGCCGCCATCCCTATCGCCCTACAATCTCGCGATCTCATTGGTGTCGCTGTGACTGGTTCTGGTAAAACGGCTGCTTTTCTTCTACCGCTACTTGTCTACATCTCGGAGCTACCTCCTCTAAATGAGTTCACGAAGAACGACGGACCATACGCAATCATTCTAGCACCTACCCGTGAACTGGCCCAGCAGATTGAGCTGGAAGCAAAGAAATTCGCGACACCCCTTGGCTTCACCTGTGTATCTATAGTTGGTGGTCACAGTATCGAAGAGCAGGCCTACAACATGCGCGATGGCGCCGAGATCATCATTGCTACGCCTGGCCGTCTCGTCGACTGCATCGAGCGCCGAGTTCTCGTGCTCTCACAATGCTGTTACATCATCATGGACGAAGCAGATCGCATGATCGACCTAGGCTTTGAGGAGCCAGTCAACAAGATTCTTGATGCCCTTCCTGTGCAGAATGAGAAGCCAGATACCGAAGACGCCGAGGACGGTGCAGCAATGAGCCAACTCCTTGGCGGCAAGGACCGGTACCGTCAAACTATGATGTACACAGCCACGATGCCTACAGCTGTCGAACGCATTGCGCGGAAGTACCTCCGTCGTCCAGCCATCGTCACGATCGGCAACGTGGGCGAAGCCGTCGAGACGGTCGAGCAGCGTGTCGAGTTCGTCAGCGGCGAAGACAAGAAGAAGAAGCGTCTGCAAGAGATCCTCAACAGCGGCGAGTTCAAGCCGCCGATCATCGTCTTCGTCAACATCAAGCGCAACTGCGACGCTGTCGCCCGCGACATCAAACACATGGGCTTCTCGTCCGTCACGCTGCACGGCTCGAAGACGCAAGAGCAGCGCGAAGCGGCGCTCGCCTCGCTGCGGAACGGGCAAACAGACGTCCTCGTCGCTACCGATCTCGCCGGTCGCGGTATCGACGTGCCGGACGTTTCGCTCGTCGTCAACTTCAACATGGCGACAAACATCGAGTCGTACACGCACAGAGTCGGTCGCACGGGTCGTGCGGGCAAGAGCGGTGTCGCTATCACGTTCTTAGGCAACGAGGACGTGGATGTCATGTACGATCTCAAGCAGATGCTCATGAAGAGCAGCATCAGTAGAGTACCGGAGGAGCTGAGGAAGCATGAGGCGGCGCAGCAGAAGAGCGTTAGGGGCGGTGGAGGTCAGAAAAAGATTGAGGATAGCGGTGGCTTTGGTGGCAAGGGAGGTTGGGGTGGTGGTGGCGGATGAGAAAGGTTGTGAGGTTGAGCGAGGGCACGTTGGCGACGGAGTACAGGGTGCTTGGTGGTTTGAATTGTGACGAATGAGGGCGATGGGTCTGGTCTTGACACGTAGCTAGGCATGCTACATACAGCTTCGTTACAATCGCTAAGTGACCTTCTCGCACTGGTATACGTTTGCCTTGGTGAGCTTTCGAGTTATTGACACAAGCAAGCTCATCCCATCTACAGCACGAAATGGGCTGGCCACAGAATCTCCCGATGGCCCTCAGCTAAGTACTGCAGAGCAAAATCCCAGATCGCACATATCTCCTGCACTATCGCGTTCTCCAGGAATTCAGACTCTACAAGACACCCCTCACACTTCTATATTAAGACTCACCAGAACAGTGGTACAAGCCGGGAAACGCGAGCGACCAGTAGCTCACGCAAACTCCGTGGCTATGCCCTGGCGCAGGCTGCGACAAAGGGTACCTGCATGGAAGCAGAACGCCACGCTGCCCGACGTAGCAGCCGGAGCCTCGTGTTTGGGATGAAGAGGCAAGACCTGGGAGGTTGACGCACCGTTGCTCCCAGCCACGACTACTGCAAGCAGCAACTGCGAGTCTGCGGCCACAAGTGTATTGTGTGTAGCGCCAGTTGGAGGTTCGACAAGCGAGAGAGAGGTTAGTGTCTCGGGACCACCGGCAGATGTGGGCCGGACGACTTGTTGTGGACGAATTGAGTTTTGGTTCAATTTGTCTGAGCGTTCTAGATGTCTGAGTCTTCGCTTCTCGCACGTGGATGGTAGTAGAGTACCAGACGGCTTGGAGAATGAGAATGGTGCAAGTGAGGCAGAGAGCGTTGACGTTGTTACCGATGGAGTGGTTGGTTTGATCCGGAACCGTATCTCTGACAACGTATGAGACGACAAAAGTCACACGAAATTCGAGGAAGAAGGCTCAAAGGTCCATCAACGGCTGTTTCGGCATCACAGCTTCGAACGATATTCGCCCTTGCGGAGCGTTTTCAAAGAAAATGTCAGACCAACTGAGCTTGGTTACCGTTCAGCAATGACTACTCTCAGACGACACAAGAAGATGGGTTCGACGTTGAGTGTTCTTACGTGCAATCGTGGCCTACCTCCACCCTCGCCCAGGCGCTACTATATAGCACTTCCGTATGTGCCTTACTTGGGTAGGTACTACAGTCCCTTGATTTGTCTTCATCCCCACTCTGACGTTGTACGAAGTGCTTCGTGAAGCGGGCGACGTCGGAAGATATACAAATGGACTGGTGTCCACGTCGCTCAAAAGCCAACTGTACCGGACTACTGCAATTCTTCGAGGGTCCAGCATGCCGCGGCCTCATTGGACATAGCTGATTCACACTACGTTGGCCTTTTGTGTCCGGCCCTTCAGTCTTGGCTGTGCTGACATCCGGCGACTGGGACGGATCGATCTTGACAGCACCCTTACTTTGGGCCACTGCAGGTCATCGAGCCACGTCAGGACTGCAAGATCCAGCACCACGTCTCACTCGACGGCTCCTCCAAGGCGTCGGAATGCCCGTTCGCGCAGAGGGGTGGAGCGGCGGCGCTTGCTACTGGCCACGTCGGTCCCAACTGCCTCGGTTGGGCCAACGTCCAGCCACGAGCCTCCCCATGGCGTAATACCAGCGACATTAAGCTGACTCGGGTGGTCTTTGGCATGCAACCAGCCGCGCCGGGAGGGACGTGAAGCGTGTAGATGCAGTGACCGAGGATGACAAGTACAGCACTGGATATGGACAACGACCGTGACGAGTTCTCACGTGCGTGTCTCACAAAGGAGACCTCCTTCTACTATGCATGACTGCGGAGTCCGCGCACATAGGACATGCATGAGGCTGTGCCGCTGGACTGCATGCCAGGTCTCCCACGGCCCACAGATGGATGGTGCAGACGCGAGTAGAGTACAATGGGGCTCGAGGAAGTGCCCGAGATCGAGCAACAGGCGTCCTTGGGGGATCCTGAAACCCAGAAGCCTTCGGCAAGACGCCATCAAGCGCCAGGCCCCAGAGATGTCGCAGCTGCAATCGGCGGCTCAGAGAGCGGGCACCAGCGCTACCAGGCCAATTGGAAAAGCAAGTGCTCCACATTGAGAGCTTGCCCACGCCTTAAGGTGCTCCGGGCGGCGGGAGAGTGGCCTGCCTTAGGGTATCGCGACATCTGGACTGCCGTCTCTAGTCGCCCTTCTCGAGTCCGTTCTTCCTGCCCTCTCCGCGTGGAGTGCTGTGTTCGTGGTCGTCGCGTGCGAGTCGCTCCGATCTATACCGCCGGCCATCATCTCCTCCATCTTCTGCCAGCCATTGCCCATCTTACACTCGTTGTATCCCCTCCAATCCACCCGTACAACGGAAGCCTGCGAGGTCCCGCGGTCGAGGAGCGTTACGACGTACCCGTAAGCGCAGCGAATGTGTGGTGCTGGCAGGCTCACAGGCAGCAAACAGTGCTAACAAGGACCAGTCGCCAGGGAATTGCAGGGCGTGCG
>NAJN01001144.1:0-13594 GCA_005059845.1 Cryomyces minteri
GGCAGGTCCTGCTGCGAGTCACCCAATACCGAACCCTGAGAGTTCTCCTTCTTCAGACTGGGACGTGTCATCCGATTGAGACTCGTAGATGATGAAGAACGTGACAAGGGCAGTCGGAAACGAGACCTTTTGGAGTTCGACCCTGGTGCAGGCATGGCGCTCTCGTCAGGCGGCTCTGGGAGGCGATACAGACCGGTAGCCGGATCTGCCTCCGGTGCTAATGCTTTCACAGTTTCAACTGGAAAGTTTGAAGAACCGACATAGTCGTTACCTGATAGCTTGTCCCGATCCACAACAGAGAAACTCAGGGAATAATTGACCTCGTGCCGTAAAACCTGAAACACGAGCTTTTCTTCGAACACCGGGTTGAGATTGTGTCGAACGACTCTCGTGCGATAGGTTTTCTTCCCCAGAGACGTCACCACGAAAGGGTCCATGTCGAAGGAGGTTCTCGTCACTGTTGAAGTGTGAGCAGGTTCTCGATGAAAGTGATCAATGAGACGTAGTCGCCTACTGTTTCGTTCTGGTGGCAGATCAGTAATTTTGCATATCTCTAGAAACAGGACTCCTGCCACGTCCGACATCCCGCTGAACTCGTACGCTCTTTTGATAGTCTTCTTCCGCAGCCTCGCAAGACGCATGCGTTTCTTGCGCTTCTCTACGGTTTCTTCTTTCTTGGATTCGTCTGTCTCATCCGAAGGTTCTTCCTGTTCGTCATCCTCTTGATCGTCGAGATCGCCGCTTTCAACACGAGACAAGTCATCATCGTCATCCTCCTCGTCAGCGCCAGAACTCGTTGCGACCATACCATAGAACTTTTGGAGAATTTGCTGCGGAGTTGCCGAAGTGTGAATAGGGTCGAAGATGGCGAATTTGAGCTGCACCTCGCCGGTGACAATGCTCTTCTTCTTGCCGGGCTTTTTCGAAGCGAGAGGATACCATTTCGGCTGTAACTGGTCAGTCTCCAACTCCTTCACATCTCACTGGCATACCTGCCTCTTGAGTGGTCTGTCCATTTGCGAATATGTCTTCCAGCGGCACGTCAAACTCGCCCATGTAGTCTTTCCCAAACCGATCTTTGTCCCAGCAGACACATTCGAGCAGCAAGCTCTGCACTCCTAGTACAGGAAGCTCGAACGTTTGGTTCCATTCAGGGTTCAACGTCTGGCTTATTGCAGGGGTTGCCTCTTTTGCGTCTCCGAGGGTAAGAACCAAGTACTACAGATGTTCTTCATTAGAGGTCTGAGCCCAATCGTTATCTGAGTGCCTGTGCCCACTCACCGGATCACTGTACCCGCTCTTGTCCTTTGCTGCCAGACCTCGACCCTGTGCCACACACCGTCAGCTGTTTTCAATCTTCCAGGAGACGAGCAACGCTACCCTGATCACAGTGATTTCTAGCACCAGAGTACCGTTCCCGTTCCTGTTGTCTCCCATGCCCTGTTTGTGTGGACTCGTGCTACGACTTGGTGCGTTGCTGCTGGGAGTGCTGAGGCTCGTATGGCTCTTGAGGCGATTGAGGGAGAGCCGCCCCGGAACAGTAGGTTTCGAAGGCATGGTAGGCTGCGCAGCAGGTACAGACGACGCCAAGCAAGGTGTCGATGGCGCCGTAACGCTGCCAAGTTTCAGGCATGCATCAACGCGGGAGCTCTACTCCTTACGCCAGGAGTTGCTGAAGCTGAAGAAGAACGGTGGCCTCGTCAGCTATCACAGCCACTGCCCCGCTCTCGAGTCGACGATGCCGAGACCTCCGGGCTTCGCAACCCAGGTGGCTATGCTGCAGTATCGGTGGGTTGAGGTATTGTTGTGCCGCCAATTGGTACGTCTCCGTCGTCCAGGAGAGACCGATGGTGCTTGAAGATCTCAGGTGGGAGCGGCCGTGTTTCAGAATAATGCGACAATATTAATAGAATGTTTGGGGATGTTGGGGCCAGGGTCTCAAACAACCGCGGGATCTTGCCATGCTTGCAAGCGGAAAGCACGGTCGCAGCCTTAAGAGGGGTGATAACATGTCGGATGTACAGTGCTGTGGGACTCACTGCTTTCTCGTTGAACAATAGTGTGCTACATCGATATAGACTTTCTGTCGTAAACCAAATCTAGATAGTTGTGGTAACATGACCATCATTTCCAACTATGCTGTGCTATATGCAAGCCGACTGGTTTTGGGGGGATGGAGGGGGGGGGAACAAGAACGCCATAGCAATGCAGTCATCCACCGTTCTGCTGCTGATGCAGGCTTGTATAGTACCAACTCCTCCGGACAATGCCCTCAAAAAAATCAAGTGGTTACGGGTATATCAGCAGATCAGGCCTTTGCCTCGACGGCCGCATTCTCCTGAACACCCTTCAGCTGAGTAAAGGTCTCAGGCCACACGAACATCTTCTCCTCTCTCGGTGTCATAGCAGCGAACAGGGGTACGGCATTCTTGCTCGACACACGTCTCCAGAGGTTCGCACGCGGATTGAAGTTGCTCGGTAGGCCCCTACCCTTAGTCTTCTCATCGTCTGTCTTGGCGATCTTGATCACCTCTTTCTGGATATCCGCAAAAGTGTCGAAGGGAATGTAAGGGAGCTTGTGCTCGATGCAGTATTCTTTTAGGCGGAGGCCACGTCGTGCGAATAGGACATCGGCTTCGCGGGCCGCAGGGAGGTCGGAGACACCGTCACCAATGAAGACGATCATTGGGATCGTGCCATCGTCGCTCTCAAGCTTAGCGCTCTCTTTGTACTCGTTGGTTGACAGGGCCTTGTCGTGGCCGAGCTCGGTGTCGTGGCGCCAGACAGGCTTCCATGATGAGCCATCCGTGGAGATATCGGCCTCGTTGGCAACTATGTCGATATGTGCAGATGCAGCTTCGCCGAGGAAGTGGTCAAGGACTCTCCTGAGGACGGGCTTGAGGCCAGCAGATATAACGTTGAACGGGATCTTGTTGTTCAAGCAGAACCTGTGAAAGGTCTGGAAGGCTGGGTCGATCTCGAGAGCCGTCTTCATCGCCTCGAAGCCATCTTCGAAGGGCACGTCGAGTGACCCCCACATCTCTTCTGAGACATCGCGGAAAGAACGTTCGCCCGATTGGATTTGCTTGTCAAGAATCTCACGGCGCTCAGAACCGCAACCGAAGGCGTTGAAGAGGATGTGACCAGTGTCTTGCATGAAGATGGTTCCGTCGAAGTCTTTTGGAACACGATCAGCGCGGGGTCCAAAGCCCAATGTAGTAACGATCACCACCAAGATGGCGTGATGATCCCGGGTGTTCGACCTCGCGTACCTGAGAAGCAGATAATCTTCCGCTTGGTTCCCATGCTCGAGGCATCGACTGCTGGCATTGTGGCTTGAGGCACCTTCAACGTCCGCAGAGACTTGGCCTCGACGGCAGGTGAATCGATGGCAGAGGGAGCCATTTTCGACGAGGGTTGTAAGTGTCCGGGTGTCTCAGTTGGTGGCCGATCAGACGGTTCGAGGATCGAGGAGACAGCAGATGCACGGAGACAGAGGAACAAGAACCAGATTTCCGCGAGAAAAGTCTACGATAAGGGAACAAAAACTCTTATAAGAGCGGCTCTGCTAGTGCCGCCGCCGACAGCAGCAACCGCGTAGTCGACAGAAGAACCAAGTCCTTATCATCGTGGCCATCGTAGGCAGAATACTTCGGCCTCAGCGGCCTCTCCGGCTTGAGGCCAGCAATTCTCATGCTCCTTTGCCGCAGTCTGATTGGCATACCAATCTCCTGACATGTGCCTAGCCATGGATTCGATACGTAAATGCCGCCACGGCGTTCGAGCCGCATCGTTCGCTCTGCCTCCACTGTTTCTTGCACTCGGCTTGTTAGATGCCATGGTGGGGCTCGGTGGTGGGGGTCGTTCGTGGCCTCTGCATCGTGTCCGCCACTTGCGTCGATGTGCTGAATGCCTTACCTACCGGTCCTCTGTTTGAGGGCGGCAGCGCCTTCGGAAAGTCGCGCCTAATTGACTGAGACATCGCCAGTGCTTCACAGCAGGAGTCCTCCCGCTGCCCGTGGTGGGCCAACACATCCTCGCTCCGTGCTCAGGTGTGTGCGTGGAATGGCGCAAACTCGATCGAACGAGCGGTGAAAGCAGCATCAAGATCCCGTCGTGTCGTCCGCGGCAAGGTGGCTGAAGCCTGCAGCAAGTAGGTCGCGGGCTAAAGTAGAGAGCGACTAGGGCAACAAACCACTTGTAGCCGGCATGCGGGTCACTCGTGTCCTCGGACTCGACTTGAGTACCAGAAGAGGCCGAGAGTGTTCTCAGCTAACGGTCCGAATGTCTGGGGAGCGCGGGCGAGAAGGGCAACGAGTGACGGTGCGAATTGAACCGCGGTATTGCGGCATGGTACAGTAGGAGTAGAGGAAGCTTGCTTGCATGTTACGATTCCACTGCATGCAATTGCCGCATCCTGTGCCGTCTGCGCACGTGATCGAGCCTGCAAACAACTCTTCCAGAGATGCGGGCTTGCGGCGCAAACACTGCAGTAACGAGAGCGCCTCTCGTGGGGATCGCGAGGTTTGCTGCGGTTGCGCTGTGTTGCGTGGCGGAGCACAAAGGCCAGTACTTCTAATCGTGGGTGATGGGTAAAGTAAGATTTCAGGAGCACACACCCAAGGTCCCATCACTTGACAAGCCGACTTGCACACCGTGCGACTGTTCGGAGGCACTCCCTTTGTATCTACTACCAGCGCACTAGGTGCACCCACCAAGATCAGCTAATACAGAGAAAAGGGAGACCAGGAAAAGTGGATGAGAAGGAAAATGTGATGCAGAGCTAGCACGTCAAACGCCGAGACGAGCAGGTACAAATAGCTCTGGCATCTTGTTCGAAGCTGGGCTGCAAGGCGGCTATACCCGGTATGTCTGCCGCCCAGCGCTGTGTATCATAGAAGGAAACCTGGAGACCAGAACACCGTTTTGCAACGCCGTAGATGAAACCGCAACAGTGTGCCTCTTGTGGGAAACGCGGCATAGTCTTGGCCCCTTAGACATGCCATACACCCCTCCTTGCAACGGTCGAACATCGCACTACGCTCTCATATCAGACCGCACAGTCGGAGATTCTCTTGAATGATGATGTCTGTAGCAGTCTGTCAGTAAGCGCATAATGATATCCGGGTAGTTGGCTGCGTACCATTGACTGCTGCCATGACGAATCGGATCTGCATGGTGTCGGTCGCGCACGTGAAGTGGGTGTAGATCTGCTTGGTCTCATGCTGGTTGAGGGAGACGAAGCGGTTAAGGATGTAATCGCAAGCTGCTGCGTAATCTGGTCCGCCCTCGTAGTCGGGGAAGTAGTTCTTCATGGGGCTGACAGGCAACTTCTCCTTGAACCTGTCGATCTTGTTGAGGAACAGGATGATGGAGGTCTTGATGAACCACCTCGAGTTGCAGATGGAGTCGAAGAGAGTCAAGGCTTCCTGCATGCGATTCACCGTTTCGTCTTCGAAGAGCAGCTGGTCGTATTCGGAAATGGCGACAAGGAAGAGGATTGTGGTGACATTCTCGAAACAGTGGATCCACTTCTTTCGTTCTGATCGCTGTCCTCCGACGTCGAACATTCGGTACGTCAAGTCGCCAATGATGAAGGTGGTCTCGGTGATACCGGTGGTCTTGACTCGAGATCGAAGCACGTCCTGGTCGTTGGGGATGTAATCTGGGGTTGCGATGCGATCGATGGAATCGAAGTAGCTGCATTGTTGGCTTCGTCAGCAGAGAATGCGAGGGTTCTTCTCAATGCACGACGGCAATCTGTTCTAGACTGAAATCCCAAACTTACTATTTCGCCGAGTCGTTGAGTTGGTACTCTCTTGATCGCTGGAAACACTGTTGAACGCCGGCATCCTTCCATAGCGTTGCGATAGCATTGCCGACCTCCGGCGGTAGGTTGTCGCCTTCGATCTGTGCTGGCTGCATGAAGATGGTTTGAACGTGGTATTCTGCCCGTTGGTCGTCAAGCGGCAGCTCCAGCGATTCCATAGCCTCTAGAATAACGCGCATCGACTGAACTGTGTTGCTGAAGATGATCTCTTTAAAAGACTCCCGTTCGTCTCTTGAGTAGCCTCCCTCGTGGATGAGCTTCATCTGCTTCAGGATCGTGGATTTGCCCGACTCTCCAGCACCTGCCAAACTATTAGCTCTGGTGGCTTACAATATGGGGTGCCATCAGGAAGATTACGCACCTAGCAGCAACATCTTGATCTCGTTCCTCTGCAACATCTTGTCTCTCTTCAACTGATTGTCGATCTCCTCATTTCTCTGCTTTCCCTCCTTCTCCTCTGTACTCATTCCACAACCCATCTCGGCGATGTGGTATGGCGGTGTCCGAAAGCCAACAAGTGTGTCTTTGACGAGGGGAAGGTGGCTGCACAATGTTCTGCAGACGCGCAGTGTCGACTGCGAGGTCTCTTACAAGTCAGCACAACGTGGTTCGAGCGAATGCGTTATTTCGCGACGGGCTATACGGAGCTCGTTTTCAGTGGTTGACAATGAAGCGGACGAGGTCCTGTAGCAGAGCTCCCATGCTTGTGCCTCGTAAGATGGAGAGTTTTGGAATATGTTGGTTGACGATACGTCGTTACTGTGCCGCACTCGACTTCACTCTTGCTGCGTGGGTCAGGCGACCGAACACCGGCACTGGTGGCGACAAGTGACGTGAAAGAAAGACTCGAGTGGATGATGGTGGGCGTGAACTCACCTACAAGTACAGGAGAACGGTGGTCTGCAACGCGCAAGTGTCCTCGGTCCAAAATGGGGCGGGCAGCAGTGCTTGCAGTGTGTCGATCGCGATCGAAGCTGCGGCGCGGTAGGGAAGATCGCTGCGACCGTCGAGTCGGGCCGGGAGTGCTTCGGCTGAGGATGTGGTGGAGAGGCGAAGGGAGCGTGTGTATGAAGGTCGACAGTTGCGGCAAGAGGTGTGGTGTCTGGGGCGGAGCCAGTGATCGAAGAGTGAGCGACTGGCGTATGCAGTGCGACACCTGTGCTCGCGAAGAAGGCGGCTGCTGTTCGGATGGCAGGAAGATGGGTTGAGCTGGGGGCTCGATTAGGATCAAGGCAACGCGGGCCCGATTGGTTCTCGCCTGCCGGAGACGAGTCTTAGCGCACGTCGCCAAAATCTCCGGCAGAGCATTAGTGCCCTCTCAGCAGCACCAGCACCAGCACCAGCGTTCGTTGTTCGGCGTCGTGCAAGCACATGAGGCGACAGCCAGCAAGTGTCGTCTTCTTGCGCTTGTCCAGGACAGAGCAACTTGCTGTTGCACTGTTCGGAACGCCTCTGACTGACACCTGTCAACTTCATATCCCACGGCACCACTCAAGAGCCACTCAGAGAGAGGCGGAACCCTCCTGGCGACGAGGACAGAGACACTTGTGGGACCGATCTGCTGTGCAACAGAGATGGCTTGTTTGAAGGCACAAGGCACCCATGAGAACATGCTTAGAGAGCAGCGGCAAAAAGGGATGTGGCCTCGTTTGAACACTTGCATTCTCGATGTCTCAGTCCTGCAGTTTTGTGTCCTGTCTTCGCGAGTTAGCCGTCGACCTGGGTCGGCCCCCAGCGACAGCAGCACGACAACGCTCTGCATCTAGAACCCGAATTCTTAAGCAGGACGTCGAGGTGGTCGAGTCGAGCATGCAAGCCATAGACGGCTCTCCACTTGGCGGAGGCTGCAGATCAACCTTCATCAGGGCGACTGTTCTGCTTTGGGCTCAAGCCGCAGATCAACCGTCTCTTACCGTCGCTGATCCAAGGTTCCAGCCAACAGTTAACCGCCGGATGTTGACGTGACACCCTTGGTCTTTCGATGCCTTGCGGGAGGAGCCGCAGGGCGTCCTCTTGTCAGGACGTATGAGAAGGACGACGTTGTTTGAACTTAAGTATCTGTTCGCATGTGAGCTATCAGCGGGCTCGCGTATATGGTCGCTCGCACCAGCAGTCCTATTCGCACACGATCTTCACGCCTTCATGCACCCGTCCCCCTCGACCACTGTTGCGGTAAGAACACGCAGCACCACACTTCGCTTCACATCGACGGAACTGGCGGATCATTCCTTGCACATGCAGTAACCCTTCAGGCCGGGCACCACTCCTGGAGAGTCGATTCACCTTGCATGGTGCTCTGCCGTACAAATCCCATGTCAGAGATCTTCGCCCTCTGCTCCATACTCGTACGATTGTGGCCACTTGCTTTGACATGTCGTGCAACGTTCGCTTGGAAGGGAGAGTAGGTCGCTAAGACTCCAACCCCTGACTGAATGATCGAAACCTGACTATGCAATCTGTGAACGAGCTTGGCAAAGACCGAGAAGTGTGCATTTCTATTCCATCGCACGAATGTGGAGACGGATGGAATTGATATGGCTATACGACGCAGTCATGCCGATATCTGTTACGCGGAGACCCCAGATAGACACAAAGATATACGACCTTCTTACTTGAGGAGATAGGCGCACGTGCTGCCATATACTACGTGTTAGAACTAGGTGTCCCTTTCAGAGGGATGGTTGCCGTCACAGGCAATGACACATATTCGACAGGTCAATCTTGTGCGAGACGTCCACACGCAGAGAAGGGGCATACCAACAAGCACCTTCTCCTAACACGGCGCTACCCAAAGCCTTCCGAATTGATGAGAGAAGAAATAGGGAAGAAGAGAAACTCCAGCGAACGATTGACGCCGGCGCCATGCGAGGACGGACAGGAAACCGAACACAGAGTCAGAAGTAGAAAGGAGACGCCCAAAACACCCAGACTCGTACACAACGTGCAGAAGGCGTTATATACGCCAGCGAAAGCGGAACACTTTATGTCGTTACAAGTCTCGTAGTCCTCCGCTGCAGATCCCTTTTGCCGGAACCGGAGAGCGTACCTGATGGTGCGGCGTGTGTACAATGTTCCTCGCAGTACACTCTGTTGCTAACCTCAAAATAGTCGTGCGACAAGACAGTGTGACACTCTGCACAGGTGAAGCAGTGCGGATGGAACTTCTGCTTTCGCTGAGTTTCTAGGTATTGGCCTTCGATGCCTCTGTCGCAGGTCTGGCAAAGGGAGTGGTTGAGTTGGTGGTAGTGTCGCTCGCAGCAGGGAAAGTCGTCGATGACGTAGAAGTCTGCGGTTGCGAAGGGTTCTTTGCACACCTTGCAGACGAAGCCTAGTATGCTCTCGTTAACAGGGTTCCGGTACAAAGTCTTGATGACAGCTTACAGTGCTTGTGATACCGACCAGTGAGCCGGCCGTCCGCTGCCTTGACGGATTTGCCAGCTATCACCTCTCCACAGCCTCTACAGCTACCTTTGGTCGCAGTAATAGGCCGCGTGTTGACAGGTGAAGGGGTTTCGCACTCCTTGTGTCTCATCTGCAGAGGCGCAGGGATTTCGACCGAAGATTCCTTGGTGGGCAATACTGCCAGGTTCGGGGTAGTCGGCAAGTCGCTTGGAGGTAGCTGCTGAACGAAACAGCCATGCATAGCCGGATCCATGGGAGATTCCGGTGCGTCTAACGAAGACCCTCTATCTTGCTGGGATATCTCCGGGAGTTGGAAGTAATCTGCATCAAAGACCACACCCTGCAGCTCGTCTTTTTCGACACGCAAATGAGGAACCTGCATGAACAGATCGCTTGCTCTCAGCTGCTCGTCGGGAACGTTCCAGCATGATGACACGCTTGAGACTGCAGATGCCGGCTCACTAAGCCCTATGCCTGAGCCTGTCGATGACGAAGAATCCTTGGGCGTATGGCAAGGACTGCTGTTAACATACTGCTGCTCGCCTGGCGTTGCAGTTACGGGCGAAGTAATGACAAGCCTACAGTCGACGCTTGTTGTGTTCCAAGTTGCACCTTGTAGTCGACGGAGTTCGCGTTCGCTTTCGATTTCCGCTTCTTGCACCCGTCCTGGCGCTCGTGGAGGGATCTGAGGGCCAAAGATAGCAACGCTGTCCAGCGTGGATTTTGAACCAGGCTGAGTTGATCTCCTGCCACGGACTTGTGGCTCTAGAGGTCTCCCAGACAATACACCGGCAGGAGTTCCTGAACCATGCATGTTCTCTTGTCTCAACGGGAAAGTCTTCGACCGGTATTCAGTTCGTGATGGCTTGATTCTGGCAGCTGGGACGCCTCCCTTTTCCTCTTGCAGTTGCTCAAGAAACGCATCTATTGTTTCGGATCTTGCTGGTCGAGGTGGTACTGCCCGTCCCTCTCTTTTGACTTGACCTGATGGTGCTCTCGAGGCCCCTGATTGCACAGAGGCTCTCGATCCTTCTGGACCGCTCGCTGGTGGCTGCTGTGAGTGAGATCGGGTGCCAGCGTTGGGAAGCTGAGCGCGGTCTACGGTGTCAGTCACTGTCACCGCAGTCGCAAATTTCCGGCCTTCCGTGCCGCTCGAAGAAGCTTCGTCTCCGCTCAGTTCCCTCCGTGCATCGAAAGGTCCAGGAGCGATGGTGTTCAGTCTTCTCGCCACATGAGCTCCACCGTCATGCCGTGGACTAAGTGGGGCGACGTGTGAGCCTGATTTAGTGCCAGACCTTCGTCGGTCTGTTTCAGATCTTTCGATAGCGTTAGGTCTTGCGACTGAAGAGCCCTGGCTCCCACTCCTCGGAAACGGTGGGAATGCGCAGTCGTAGCCGGAGGGTAGACACGGGGGTATAGGAGTATACAATCGAGGTATCGGACTGGTCGTGCTTCGCATGAGCCTTGGATGCTGCGACCTGTGTCCAATATCTGAAGTCGTTGGCGAGTGACTTTCAATGCTGCCTGGGGTCAATTGATCATAAGTTAAGAACGATTTATCTACAGGCTGCTTAGTCTAAAGCCAATGTCAAATTCGTTCTGGGGGTTCTGACTTGCAGCGGATGCATCAATACGTGGTAGGGGGGCTCTCCCTGGTCTCATTAGACTTTTGGGGACTGTTTGCTTATCCCCAGACATTGTCCGCTCTCGAAAGCTTTCTCGTAGTGCTTGCCCTACAGACCACAACAAGTCGATCAGCACGAGATTAGAGACACGAGGCTTACAGTGGCCCACCTTTCGTGGCATTGGCACAGACGTGGTCTCCCATGTGAGAGATCGCAATCTGTACACCGCAACTTGAACACTTTACAGCAGGTAACAGATAGAAAGCCTCATCTCGTTGTCCGCCATCGTGGGACGAGCAAGCTATCTGTCAATCTCGTTTCGTGAACCTCAATATATATTTCGAATCTTGGTGCGTAAACTACACACCTTCGTGAGGCGATTTGCAACAAAACGATCGCAAAGAAGCAACAACACGGAGAGCTTGAGCACGGTAAGACAGACCGAAAACATGGACAGGTGAGAGGCTCCTCGGAAAATAGTGACTTAGACGCCGATGTGCTAAGAGCGTGGCACCGAAGATACTGTATGGCTGGGTGAAATGAGGGCAAGCCTCGAACAAGCTTGCAGCCCCTGGCTTCTCACGTGCATTATTATGATAACCCGCAAGATGGAACGTGCCCAGAGTTCACGCATCAAGGGAGACGAGAGTATGACCTTGATTGATTCTTGCGGCCAATCGCCATACCGGCGCTGTCGTTGTGGTCTACGAAGCTAGGAAACAACGTTGGTGCAGATCGAAGAAGCCCATGGGGTACGCATGAACGATCAAGGACAGACAGATCTTTGGCGTCACATATCGCGCAAGGCCTCTGCAGGAGAAGCACAGGAGAAGCATCTGAAACGACAAGACGACCTCGGAGGTGGACAAGCGCGAGCGTTGCACGAGCCTGAAAGAGGACCTTGATCCCAGAGACGGGCGCTTGGGATGGAGACCAGGAGGCAGCGAGAGGGACTTGGCGGAAGCCATGGAAGCCCTGCGGCGGTTCGATCAATCTAGCGCCCGCCCCTCGCGACATCCAACTTCTAAAGGCCAAGCGCGGAGGAATCGTGCCGGTCTACGGATATTGTAATTCTCGTCGGAACCACTCGTTCAGGGGCACGTGTGCAGTTTCTAAGCCCTCGGACGATTGCCTGTATCTATCTGTTTGAACCACCGATTAAACCGAGCGAGCACGACCGTTCACGACGTTGCCTTCCACTGTTTACGAGCCTCAACGGCGTCACACGTGCATGGCCGCATCTCCTCCTCCCACGCCTGCATATCTTAGTTCGACGTAAGATGAAGATCAGCATACTTCGCGTCAAGCGCCCCTTGCACTCTAAGATATCCTCCGGTCTCTTCTCCAAAATGCCGGACCAGAACGGAACTTGACCCAACCGTTAACATCGTGATTTCGCGACACCCTGTGAGAGCATTTCCAGGCCATTGGCTCCTATGTTGGATGTCAGACCCCATTTGGGGCGACTGTATCTGGACATCTGGACGCTCTCTCCCGAATGTCGATGCCCGCTCACTGGTAGAGGTGGCCTTCTGTAACAACACAATGATTATAGCCCCTACATCCAACGTTTGCATGCGTCTTATACCGAACTTATACACATAGATGTGCACAGGTCTGCAGGCCTCTGCTTACACTTGCCTCTGATGATGAACCGAGATCATCAAAGATGAGAGCTTCCGTCGTATTGCTTGACTCGACATCGAAGGACCTTTGAGCGACTACCCTGGGACCTGTACTACCCCCATAGGAACAATTATGCGCAATCGCCACGCCATCCGAGTGTTCGCTACTGTTCTTACACTACAGGGTAAGGGCGGTGCAGCATTCTCTGGATTCTACTTTGAAAGGTTCACCAACTCCTGTGGCATCCTCTGCCTAGAGGAAGCAAAGCTGCATCCTACAGCACCGTAAGCTTTCGGACAATCGACAGCTTCGAATGTGAGGTACCAGGGGAATGCGCCTCTGCTGGCTTTGGCTGTATTCATTGACGACTCTGATGCCAAGTCATATCGTAATGTCCAGATCTCGTATATCCTCCGTTGAGCATACGGACGCGGACACGATGAGAGAACGGCATGATGGTCTCTGCATGAATTCTGGATGTTGTATTGATGGAATCGTATCCTTCATCCTTCGCATCAATCCATGACCTTCAACGCCCTCTGCACCTCTTAAGAGGAGCAGATGCCTTCACTTGCCGCCCTTCGGTCCGTTTCGAGCCGTAGTCGGGTCGTTGTGTTCGGTGTTTCCAACAGCCTCTTCGTGCTTACGGGTCGGCTTCAAACATGCGGATTTCATGGCTCGACTCCGCCCTTTAGCAATCCCAGAGAGCGTCTCTAGAGACCGCCAGGTAGAGCTCGAAGCAAGTGAAACCATGAGACTGTGCAACCCGCTTCAAATGTCATATAGCTATGCCGCCTAAGCCCTTACGGGAGATGATGTAGCAAAGTGTTCGACAGTTGCCAAAGCCAACAACCAACCAACCATCTTCGACGCCCACTCTCGAGCAGCTGTTGAGCAGTGTCATGAACGTCCGCGCAAGTACATTGTGCCTCATCTTTCCCCACCAACGTCCACAAGGTTCGTCCCCTTACCAGTAGGCACGCAAGCTTTTCGGTTCCCCTTTTTGCTGCATAGAGGCGTTACTCCAAGCAGGCCTCGCAAGATGCTGCCATTTTCTGATTCTTCCCTACAGTACTACTGACATATAGACGGCCGGCCTTATCTAGAAGGA
>NAJN01001145.1:0-13594 GCA_005059845.1 Cryomyces minteri
GCAGATCAGCAATCCTACAATGTCCTGGTCATGGCTTGTACCACTTTACCTCAAGAACAACATCCTTGCCTCGGTTTGCAGCAAAGGTGGCCCTTCCCTTACTCAAAGCAACCTTCCATACGACGTCGGCCGGCAACCCGAACTCCCTCACGAGCTCACCACTTTGAGCGTCCCAGATTTTTGCCGTTTCATTGAAGGGACCGCTGATTATCGAAGATCCGTCAAAATCAAAACTTGCCGCGGTTTGATGGTGTGCATCAATCGTGCGAAGGAGTGCCCGTTTTTCCAAAGACCAGATGCGGATAGTACCATCGGGACCATAGGTGAGGAGTGCATCGCCGCGCATTTGCACCTTGTTCACCACGGAGGTGTGGCCTTCTAGTACAGCTATACATTGTCTAGAGCTTGATTAGTTTATGATCGCAGGAGACACGTTGACTACATAGATTGACTGACCCATTGCTAGGATCCCAAATCCGGACGGTACAATCAACGCTGCCCGTTACTACTCGCGTGCCGTCAAATGCAACACTCGAAATGTGGTCAGTGTGACCGTGGAAGGTCTGAAGGTGCCGGCCTTGGCTGATATTCCACACTCTGGCTGTGTTGTCTTCACTACCGGAGACAAGCACATCTCCAAACCGCGCTATCTGGTACACTGCTCCTGTATGGCCCACGAGCTCCTGTCTTAGCTGCCCATTTACTACGTCCCACGTTCTGACGACTCCGTCCTTTGAGCCAGCAATAGCGGTATCAGAACCAGAAATCTCGATACAGAACACTCCTGAATTGTTGGCCTTAAGTGTATGGCGACAACTTCTTCAGAGGCCGTCAGTTACGAAATACGATCGAACAGCACCTCGATAGGAGCAAACCAACCCTGTCTTCACATTCCATACTCGTACAGTGGTGTCGCTGCTCCCGATGACGAGGGTATCATTGCCCGCATGCGCTAAGTATATCACTCCTAAGTCGTGACCGTGTAAGGTTCTTTCAAAGGATCCTGAGGTGTCGAAAACGAGAATGCTGCCACTGTCGAGTCCCACGAAAGTGTTCTTGTCGGTGACAAGAAGATCACTCACGGCTTCTTTGTCAGCATTCCCGATTTTCTGGCGTAGCACATGAGGCTCCGTGGTCCAAGCTGTATCCATCTGTCTTCGAGCCACAGATTGCGGCGAAGCTGCGCAACGTATGTGGGTGGCCTTTGCTGAATCTTAGAGAGTTAGGCAAAGTCTTCCGCAAAGTTCGTGCAGGTGTTAATTAACTCTCAAAGATGGAGGACTAGGAAGCTTCGAACCGAAATCATCTAAACAGAGGCAAGGATATGTCCGCGAGCCTGAAACACGCTCGAGTTCGTTACAAGGTTGGTCTCCCGCATCGTAAGACCGGCTGGACGATGTAAGCTCTCTTCCGCCAAGTGGATTAGCGTACACGTAGTGACGCAGTCGGGCCTTTGCGGTCCCGGCGCCACAGCCGTCCAAATGCGAGCTCAAGAACACTCCGTTCGGGCGAGTACGACTCCCCATGTTCAAAGCAGCGAGCGTGACGTTACATTCCCGGCACGAGCGGGTCGGCTCTGTAGCATGATTCGAGCATGTTACGGGATGAATGACGCTAGAGATCTGATAGGGTGGGCCAATAGCTGTAAATAGAAAGATCAATGTCGACGGGATAGCTATACATGAGATATATGAGTCTCTGATCCCTGCCCCGGTAGCGCTTCCGAATTCCGAATTTGAAAGCTCCGCTCTCAAATCCAAATCGGATTCACGGCTGTGAGTGCCCTATCAGTTGTGCATCTTGTGTAGCTCGGTTATGGTCGAACAGCTCTTTACTCTACAGATATCATCAATCTGTTAAGCTTCATGCAGCAGAGGCCTTAGGTTTCGAGCATGGTCGAACATCAATCGAGCGCGTCGGAACCGCTGTATTTGGTATAGCCGCTTTAGCATTGGATGAGTAACAACTTTAATGACACGTCTGGCCGAAGGCGAAGGACGAGTTGTGCGGCCAGTATGGACACTAGATAAAGGTACCAACTACTTGAAGAAACGGCACAACAAACGATAGTCGGAATGGCGGCTGATCTTGTGACGGCAGCAGCAGCAGCATTGCACCTCATTTGAGGCGCTCGATATCGAAGACACCACCAATCATTGACACGTATGACGCTAACGTGTTGGAATGGGCTCATTGAATTTTCAAGCTTCATGGTTTCCACAAATATGCTCGTAAAGGACAAGCGGTGTACATACGACACTCAGAACGCCTTGGCGGGTCTAGACCAGTCGTCGGCGAGTTCTGGGTTATCAGACCTTTGCGTAGTGGTGACCGACAACGTTCCGCCATGCCCTTGACGGTTGCAATGCGAAACGTGATCGGTCACCAGTCTGTGAAGCGTCAACGAAGTGGATCAGCCGACAAGCAAAAGAAGGTTCTTCCCTTGTCTGATGCATCTTGCAAACCATCGCTAGACGTTGTGTGCACGCCAATTGGAAAACATAAATAGACACCGTTCAGTTTGAGGCCACTACCCGGTCGTTCCACCGTCTCTTACGCGATACCAGTCGATCCATTCATCATACTAGCGTTTTCAAGTGTCGAGCGTTTTCAAGTGTCGAGCGTTTTCAAGTGTCGAGCGTTTTCAAGTGTCTAGTTCCAAGCGAGCAGCTTACACATCGTTATTGTAGCATCGATTTACAACCGTTTTCATTTGATGTGTACACCCAGCCTACATGATATGCTCCTACCGTGTACAAAATGCATGCTAGCGATGTGTTAGTACTGGAAGGAAACACTGGAGGCAATGCAGATGAGTGAAAGGCGATGCTATCCAACAGCTACACGATTGGTGCAGTTCCGACTCCGAAGAGGGAAGTTGTGACTCAAGCTTTGATGAGATGTCATGTCTCTGAATTATGCGATGGAATGTGATTTCTACAAGCACGAGACCCACCTGATCGCTGTGCATCGCTTGTGTTCGTCAAACTCCACGCCTGATACCTGTATGCGTGTGAAACGAAATGCTCAATGAAATCTCAGATTCGGGGTTCGTTGGGACTCTTGATTCAACACTTCTTGGCGTCTCTGATTTGGTGCTGTTTGTCGTATCTGAGTTGGCGCATCTCTCACTTCCCAGTGTCACATCCGCTGAACTGTCGGACTTGACCTCCTCTGGTGCTCCACGTTCAGCGTTTCTTGGAACAGAATTCCTGGTTTCCCTCGACGCCTTCGGTTCGAGGGTCTCAGTGGTCTCAGATTGCCTGGGGTTTGTGGTCTTCAGCGAGCCCTTTCCAAGTGGATGGCACGGAGAATTGTGATTGGTGTAGCCGGTCAGGTCGTTGGGGGTTCCAGAGATCACTGCACCAGCTGCCTTGGTGTTGCTGGGCGGATTTGGGTTATTAAGAATGCCTGTACCGGGTTCTTGCAGCTGCCTTTGCAATCTTCGAACAACTTCGAAGCGGGTGGACAATGCCGAATGCGGTTTTCTGCAAACCTGAAAGAGGAGGACTCGGCGTCTGCGCATCTCTTACGCAGCTCGGCCAGACACCCTACGCTTGCGACTAACAGATCTTTTTCGCAAAAATTGGAAGCTCAAGAGCTGCACATTCCGGCTTGGCTAAGATCTGGCTTGATGGCATCGCCTATATCTCTACCGAACAGGATCAACATCTGGGTGTCTTCGCCAAGCTCCTACCAGGCTGGTCGGTGGCCCAGTGGAGCTAGGATCTCCCTAACCTCCTGTTTCTATAGGTAGCAGTATAGCACATGAGCGCCTCCTCCAAAGCTATGGTGCCGACCACATGAAACAACGACGCAACAAACAACGGTCGATAGCTGAAATAGAACATTACACAACTCTAGTCTGCAGCCCTCGAAGCTTCCGGATCGTACTTTTTAAGCAACCCTAGCTGTAAATACATCATCCTTCGCTTCCGGGTTTGGATTCACATGGCCAGAGCAAAATTGTGGGTTCACTGCTGTCGTCCTCTTCAAAGGGGTCTTCCTCGACTAAAGCATCCAGGAGCAGCTCCAGCGGCACTCGAACCGCACTACACTCGGACACTGCACAACAGCCGGGCAACCTCTTGCAGATTTGTGCTCTGTAGACATGAATGGTTGAACGCGCAAGCCTCGAGAGTCTGAGTTACACTATTGCTTGCTCTCTTCAGTACTATTGAGTGTCCCAGCCGGATTTGAGCCTTCGGGTGCGCATCCACCGTAGTATGGTATGGTGTAGTGCAACCCATTGTTCATACCGTGCTACGGACACGTCAGACATCCAGTGGCATGTTACTTGTGTTTGTGGTCTCGAGAAACAGAACGTTGGTCCTCCCTCAGATTGTGTTTGGAGACAACCAGCTCCGATAGCGTCTTGGGTACTGGGTCTTAGGGGCTTGTGCGGAGCACATGCGAAGGTGCAACTCAGCGCGTGCTTCTCCTCCATGACAGTAACAATAGATCTTCCAGGCGTGCAAGATATCATCTCATGGTGCTATCAACAAGTTCCCTGTAAATCTTCTTCAGATCTGCCACATCCGCCTTCAGCTCCTCGACCAGTTCTTCCCTCTCACCAAGCATCTCAAGACTCGCGTCATACTTGGTGTTCAGCTCATCGATACTCTGCTCAAGCTTCTGCGCACGGTCCTTGGCGGCCTTGGCCTCATCGGCGTCCTTCATTAGGGCGACGACTTCCGCACGCGCCTCGTCGCGCTGGGCCAGCAGTCGGGCCGTTTCGTCGCGAGAGGCGGCTTTCTCGGATTCGAGACGGCGGACGGCGGCGCTCATGCGCTCGACGAGCTGAACGGAGGGGCCAGCGGCTGCGGTGGAGGCGCTGACGACGTCGTTGATTGTGCGCTCGGGGGATGAGCGGTTTTCGAACGGGTCGTCGGCGTCCACAGTGTGGACTGAAGGCGTGGGTGGGATGTTGTTGGGGTTGGCGTAGCTGTGATGCCTGTTGTTGGAGATGAGCTGCGTCAGAGATATGGTAGAGCTCTGGCGATCAGGCGTCCCAGCTTCAGGTGTTCCGGGGGTTCCAGGTGTTCGTGGGTATATCGAAGTGCGCCGGCTTACAGGGCGGTCTAGTGGGTGATTCGAGTGGTCGTAAGACGTTGTTCTGTTCATGGAGCGGCGGGTGTGTATAGTCAAGGGGTCAACACTGGATTGTTTGCGGTGAGCAAGTGTAGTTGGCGACTCGGTACGCAGGTAGTGCATGTTCGGATCTCCAATGTGAGATGATGACTCGCGACGCCATTTGAGCTGCTCCTCCTCAAGTCTCTGTTGGAAATCTGCCTGCCATACACGTCGCTCCCGGTTAAAGTCGGCTCTTTCGGTAGAGAGCGCTGCCTGAGATTGTTCGACCTGCTGTTGCAGCTTTCTTACTTCCGCTCTCTGAGTCTCCACGTCTTTTTCTGCGGACTGTAATTGTTCCTTGATGCCTTCAAGCTCTTCCTCAAGCCTCCGTGATTTGGTGTTCACGTCGCGAGCTTTTTTGCGGATGTCGGCTTCGCGTTTGATTGCTTCGTCTCTTTCGTGCTGCAGAGCAGAGACACGAGCAATGAGAGAGCCTTCTATGCTTTGCCAGTTCTCACTAGCAAGGGAGTACTGACTCTGAAGAGTCTCGACCTGACGAAGGAGCTTCGCTTGCGAGTCGCCCGTTGCGTTTGACGATGCTTCTTCCGTGCGAGCGCGGAGAAATTCTATCTTACTTTCCAGGTTCTGTCGAACGGATCAACATACCAAGATCAAAAGAGATAGAATATCTACGTACCGAGATCTCACTTCTGAGCTCCATGTCTGTGATACTGGCCCGCTCTTGCCGCTTTTCAGCCTCCTCTTTGACGCGCTGTATCTCAACCCTTGCCCGATCATCCGCAAGCTTCCTCTCTATTCTTGCGTTTGACAAGTCATCTTGCAACTTCACAACAAGCTTTCGCTCTGCTCCAATAGCGTCTGTTTGGGCTTTCCGTTCGGCTTCTTCGGCTCTACCCGTAACATCGGCCAGGTTCTTTCTAAGACTCGCTATCATGGAGGCAGCCTCATCCCGCTCCGCTCTGAGCATTTCGATGTCTCTTTCTATTCGACCGAGCTGCTTCATCTTTTCCCCAGCTTGCCTTGCGTCTGCCTCGGCGCGTCCCGCTCTCTCGGTCGCCTCTGCAGCGTTCTTTTCCACTCTGGCCAGCCTCTTTCTGAGCTCCGCAGCTGCCTTGTCTTCTTCGGTCAATTTCGCTCTTAGCTTCCTGATGGTGGTCATGTGCTTCAGCTCAGTCTTGCTAAGATTCTGTCCCTCGGCCATTAATTGCGCAATTTGCTCGTCCTTTTCAGCGAGCTTTGTTTCGATACTACCAGCAGGTTCGGACGAGGCTGCCTGGCGTGAGGCCGCTATACTCTCCTTGGCAAGATACTGCAACTTGGCTTGAAGAGCGTCAATACGTTCTAGGTGCTGATGCATTTCTTCCTGTCGTCGAGTCTCGGCGTCCATGTAGTCGTGACGCATCTGAGCAATCTCGGCCTCGTACTCCGCCGAGGACTTCGCTTCGTCCACGAGCCCATTCGCTTCGTGGAGAGGTAGCGCGGGAGTGACTGCACGATCTGGGGTTTCCAGGGAGTGTTTTGACCGATTCGAGTCTGTCGAGAGCCTTGGTGAAGGGACCGATGCTGCTGAAGGATTGATCGGCAGGTATGACGACGAGAGAGCCATGAAAACTTCTGATCGAGTCGGCTCATCGCTTTCTTCTCCTTGTGTGGCGGACTCCTGGGGAGCAGGACGCGCAAGATCCGACGATACTCTCGACTCGAAGCTCGTACGTGTAGGCTCGCTCGCTAGGGCAGGACTTAGGACAGGTGATGGCACTTCGGACGGTGTCTGGCTACCGGATCTCTGATTGCTCGCCACGGCTTTCGCCAAGCGGTCTTGCAGTCTACCACTGGGCCTGCTTCTCGAGGAGCTTCTCGAGGCGTCTGCTTAGTGTTAGCCGCACGTCGAAGGCACCTCAACACTGATACAACACACCATCTGCCGTCTTTGCTTGTGCTGACATATTACCCGAGCCGGCTCTTGGTCTGCCTGTCTGCGGCACTGCCTTCTGCGCCATGCCGCCCTTCGCTGAAGCGTTGCCATCGTCCGCCAATATGGTGTCCAATCTAGACTCGATCCCAGCGACGGCGCCTTGCAAGAGCGAGCCCCATCTTGAGGACTGTTTGGGCTTCGCCGGTGGTGCTGACATGTTGGGCTGCACTACAGCGCAAGTGTTTTGGGCGTGTAGGTATTATGTGTGTATCATAGAGGTACTCTGCGGCGTGCGTTGTGCTTCCGTCGTTGACGCATGGTTGCACCAGCCTCCAGAACTTCAGGCCCGGGACTTTGCAGAGAGCATGCTGTAAGGTTGCCCTTTCCTTGTGAAGACACAGCTCAGTTCTTGGATTGTCGGGGAAAGCTGCTTGATAGTTGGGGTTGCTATGAATTGATGCCAAGGGTAGCTCTGACATTTAGAGACCACCGCAGTGAATCCGGAGAACAGAGAAGACCAATAGTGCTAGATGTCCATCAGGGTATATAGCACACTGCTGCAAGCCTCTTTGCTCTCCACCCTCTCCATTGTCACTGTCTAAATTTCATCAGGTTGATTTTATAGCAAGATGGCCATCGCAGTAAGTAAAACGTCCACCTGGAGGTACTCTGGACATTTTCCCATCAATCCCTTTTCCACTCAATCAATCACGGTCATTAGGTTTCACCCACTATCTCTGCTTTCATCCACTTCCGCCGTCCATGCAGCCAAGTGTCTAAAGACCAAGAAGAGATATTTACGTACATTCTACATCTGGGGGTGCTGGTTTGGTCAGATAATGGATACTCTCGAGTGTCTTTTTCTTATCGTGGTGACTCTAAACTTCATCAAAGTTCGAATTCATCCGCCCCTGTAGATGCAATAGTTAGTTTGTACTTGAAGCATTACTTTCTTTTAAGAGCTCTGCTTCCTAGAGGTGTCCAACTATGTCGAACAATTGACTTGCATGATCTTTCTTGACTTCACTATAACGTTACATCAACTGATCGCTCTTTTGCATCTATCTACGTTTCTCTCGTGTGGTGCAATGTCTACTCAACGTTGCATTTACCACATGATGTTGACCTTTCCATGGAGGAAGCTGACACACCTCACCCCAGGCAGTCGGCCAGCTCTGCTCGACAGCGAGCATGGCGCACAACCTAGCCCAATGCCGGGTTCTCGTGCAAAAAGCCGCAGCCATCAAAGCGAAGGTCTGCCGCCTCAACCTCTTTCTCTCCATCACAATTGTATTCCCATCTCATGTAGCGTACCCAGCTAGGCCCTCTTCCTCCCCGAAGCCTCCGACTACGTCGCCTCCTCCCCTATCGAAACCATCTCCCTCGCCAAATCCGTCACCGACAGCCCCTTCGTGCTCGGCCTGCAAGATGAAGCCAAAAAGCACAAACTCGCAATCAACGTCGGCGTGCACGAGCCCGCTCAGGGCGGGAAAAAGGTAAAGAATACGCTGCTCTGGATCGACGCAGAGGGGAAGATCACGCAGCGCTATCAGAAGCTGCACCTCTTCGACGTGGACATAGAGGGCGGGCCAAAGCTGAAGGAGAGCGATAGCGTAGAGAGGGGCAACGAGATCGTGCCGCCGTTTGAGACGGCGGTTGGGAGGGTAGGGATGCTGATTTGCTATGATGTAAGTCAAACTCTACAACCCCTTCTTCCTCCACCTTCAATCACCCCATAGTCTGCACTCATCTCCCCCCGAACCGATCATTCCCCACTAACCCCTCACCATTACCTAGCTTCGTTTCCCTGAGCCCTCCCTCCGCCTGCACCGTCAACACGCACAGCTGCTAACCTACCCCTCCGCCTTCACCGTCCCGACCGGGCGCGCGCACTGGTCGACGCTGCTTCGCGCCCGCGCCATAGAAACGCAGTGCTACGTGCTCGCGGCCGCGCAGAGCGGGCGGCACAACGAGAAGCGCGTGTCTTACGGGCATAGTATGATCGTGGGGCCGTGGGGGGATGTGTTGGGGGAACTGGGTGGGCTGGAGGATGTTGGGATGGCAGGGGCGGTGGGAGAGTCTGTTGGTGGAAAAGGGGAGGGAGGGCCGCAGGTGGTGTGTGCGGACATTGATCTGGGGGTTTGTGAGAGGATTAGGAAGGAGATGCCGCTGCTAAGGAGGACGTGAGTTCTACTTCCTGCGCCAGCTCTGGATCTGTCATCGTCAAATTGCTGACTTGTGCAGGGACGTGTATCCGGAGATATAGCTCGCCATCTGCCGGATATGCACTGAGTACTTAAGTGTGTCCTAACGAGACTACTCAACCGTCAACGTGCACATACACTATGTATCCCTCACGTTCCATCACCAACCCAAACAAGCACTCCCCCCTTGACATTCCTGACCCCCTCCCCGGCCGCCAGCACCTTCAGCGTCTTGTTGAAGTACGCGTCCACGACCCTCAGCACCGGCTGCACCCACCTTCCCCTGCCCCTCTCCTCTCCCTGTCCACCAACGACTCCCGCATCCCCGTACGCCAGCACGCGATAACCGACACTAGTGCGACTCACAGGCGCCAAATTCAAAGTCGTCGATTTCAGGCCAGCGAAGGCGAAGTCCTCGGACGCTTCCATGGTCAGGGTGAAGCTCAGGAAGTGCATGGTCGGGTTCTCGAGGGTGTAGCTTAAGTGCACCGCGCCTGGGATGGTAGGGGAGGGCGTCGCGGTGCAGAGAACGCGGGGTTCGACGTTGGGAATGAGGAGGCGCGGGACGGCGAGTGTGGTGGTGACGGCTTCTGAGGGCTGCTCGACTTCGGCTTCAGGGTGCCGCGGGGCGAAGATGGGAGTCTGCCGCCGCCAAGTGATTGCGAGGCTGAGGTCGAGGGTCGAGGGGCGACGGTCCTCGAGAGTGTGTTTGCGGACGTCGATACAGAAGTCTGCGGGTGTGAGATCGTTCGCTGCAATCAATGTATCTTCTTTGGTTCCCTTCGAAGCATTCGGGTCTTTCACAATCAAGCAGAGAGCACCGCCTTGGATATCGTCGAGCAGGACGTGAACGTTCTCAATGATCAAAGGCTCGGTAGCGAACGATGCGATGCGAGCTGTCAAGGACCATCGCTGCGTGATACCACTTGCGTCCGCGATGGTTGGTTCGTCCGCATGGTTGTCCGAATCAGGGATGCTGAAGATGCTTGGCCACGGATCGGGATGCACGCGAGGGAGGAAGTCATAGTTGGCTTCGAAGGGGCTGACGAAGCTGACCTCAGCAGTCAGTGTTTTCGAAATAGGAGTTGAGCGATCGGCGAGGATGTGATAGAGTACTTTGATGCCCAGGATGTAGTCCGACGGATCGGGCGGAGCATCAAACACAATTGTTTCTATTCGCTTGGTCGACGGAGCAAGCCTCCCTATGTCGTGGCCCGGAAGTTCCTCAGGCCCGCCATCTCCGTCTGCAGGTACATGGTTCGGATTTGATGAAACCCATGAAAAGGCCAGGCTGGTCTCGGAACGACCCAAGAATTGTACCCCAAGGGTTGATTCAGTCTCATCGTCCTCATCATTGGAGATCTCGATATCTAAGGTGACATGTTCATTTGTATAGTAATGCTGCTTGAGTCCTGGAAGGCGGACTTCCATCTTCGGTGGCTTAGGCAGGACCTTCAAGGAAGTTGCTTCATCGCGCCCCAGGCGTTTCGACCGGGCGCCGTTTTGAACTTTGACCCACCAACGTGACGACGTGTCGCGCTTGGGCAGCTTCGCAACACACTCGGCACGAAATGTCTCTGTCTCCATACTTAGCGAAGCAGCGGTTGCCCTGATGTTACCAGCCTCCCGGAAAACGACAGGGAAGGCGAAGATTTTCGTCTGACCGGGGTGGAGTGTCAAGTCTGCGCTACCAGAAAGGGAGAGCGTTGCGCCTGTATCAGCCAAAGCACTTTCCCCGTGCACTGTGATTTCGAGTAATTGGGAAGTTGAATTCGTTGAGTTATCCGGGGTTCCATCGAGGGATCTGTGAGTCAAGCGGACACGACTAAAGGAGCCGTCTAGGAAGATAGAAAGGTCTGAAAGCGTTATTGGTGCTGATACAAGATGCGCGGCAGAGGTCACTGCTATTTGAACCGGCACCGGCGCCCCAACATGGCCTTCTGTGTTGCGGAAAGTGCATGTGACGGAGACTTAGAAATTATCAGTCGATTTTTTCGATGTTTCGATTCAAGACTGGGCTCACGAAAAGACTGGATCTCCTCGGCTTTCAGGGACACGGATGGCTTCTGCTCGGGGAGCTCCTCGACAGAATCTAGACAGCTCGCCAAGTCGTATGTGTGGTCTCGTATCGGACTGAACACTGGGTAGCAGTCAGTGTTTTATACGGTACTTTTGGTGTGATTGAAGTTGGAGGTCTGAACGCGTTCTTCAGACTGGAATCGGTGATTCGGCCACAGCTAATCACCTCATGCTTGCTCCTGCTACATTTGTGTGTTTTGACAATGGTTCTTAGGAGAACAACAACGCCTCGTCCATAACGTGGACTTACCATTACTCAGAAGTTCCCACTCGGTAGCCACCAGAGTCGCAACATCGCGAGTCTGGACCGCGCAGTTGCGAAGCGCCCATGTAGTCTCATGCACCAGCCTCCACCATTTCTCCATCCGCCAGCTCATCTCTTCCCATAGGGGTTGCAGATAGCTGATGGCTTCGCTATACCTGCCCACTCTCATCAGCTCTTGTCCTGCATCTAGCTTGATTCTGTCCACAAAGCGCTGCTGATGCCTGGCGTCGAACTCCGCTGTCGCTTGATCGAGGGTCTCCACAATGTCGGTAACATGGTCGAAGCCTTCCCGCCCTGGTAAGGGGTTCTCAACATGAGACTCTGGACACAGATACGTGTCGTAGGTCCTGGACCTTTTGGTGACCTGCGTTGCAGGCGATTTTCCCGGTGGTGTTCGGTCTTCTTCTGGGATCTCTTGCGCCAGATCTCGCCGCGTTGCAGCATGCTTTGCAGAGATCCTGAGCCAATACCCAGCATGGTGCAAAAGCTGCCACGGTGGCAGCAATTCTTCAACAGTTATCGACTTCTCTGCTGGCGCATACAAGGCGTTCTCTCGCTGCTCCACGGCATCGACATCCCTCACAGGATCTACAATCCGAAAAACGGGTAGCTCTACCCTCTGTATCATTTCCGCCATAATTTTGGCCCATCGCGCTTCCCAAGCCTCCCAGCCATAATTCGTAGAACCCTTCCCTCGGCGATCCACGATGTCTTTAATGTTATCCCGATATTGCATACAGGAATGTGCAGCCTCAGATGGCAAGTCGTTCCATAACAGACAACGTATAATGCGCAATGCAATGGTATCAGCTAAGAGCCTAGCTTCCTCCCACTGCGGAGACCAGCTAGCCGTTGTTTCGAAGATGCCCTCTGAGCTGAACAACTCCGCAAGGGCGAAAGAGTAATGACGGCCAGCTACGTCCATCTCTTGTCTGAACTCGGCAAAGATGCCGAGCTTGTATTCGTAACGCACGTCCCATCCCTGACTTGACAATGTTTGCGATGTGCCTCTGGTCGGAGGCGCAGTGGGTGGTGGAATGTAACCACGGCCTTTCTTCCGTCTTGCATGCTTCGTCAAGTCACGGTAGTACTCAATGCAGAGAGGCTGCAGTGTGGACAGTATGCTGGTTGCGAAAGAAGCGAGTTCAACTCTGGACGTGTTTGGTGGTATGAAGAACATGGAAGTCTTTGGGTCGAGTCCCGTAGCTCGTCGTACGATGGCTAGACGCTCATCAATTTCAGGTGCCTGCAAAACACTCTTGTCCCCCAGAAATACAACGACATGGCGAGTCCTGTAGCCTGATCCAGTAATCATAGCCTTGATGCCATTGATCTCGGTCTTCAGCTGGTTGTCTAGTAAGCTGCTTCGATTGGGATCTGTCTCTAGATCGAAGAATGATATCAAGACAGATGGGACACGTTCCTGGTGCTTCTCGACCCACAGAGGTGTCATGACACCATCCGGAAAGGTAGGCGAGTCAGGAGACAGCGGCGAAAGAGGAGAGTGAAGAATCCATGGTGGTGCTGACTCGGCCGATGGACTGCTAGGGGGTGTCGTGACGGGAGACCTCGGCGGGGGACTAGCTTTCCGGGGGGGCAGTGTGAATTGCTATCCGGTCAGTGAGCGAAGGTCTGCACATAGAGAATAGACGGGGCTCCTGACCTACCCTCCCAACCGCCCTCAGCTTGTATCCTATCAGACCAGCCTTGCTCTTGTGCGGCCGGTCGTTCCACGGCCAGTCACTGCCATCGGCATTCCTGAAGTCTTGCAGCAGTTGTTCAGCGCGTTCTCCGGTGACGGGAGGGAGGTGTGAGTTGGTCGAAGGTTCGCTGCGATCTGGAAAGGAAGGGCCGCTGTCGGGGGTGGAGCCTAGGCCGGAGAGGAGAACAAGTGGCAGGTTGTGTTGCACATAACTAGAAGGGTATGCCTCCATCGTGACAGCTCTCTTCCTCTGACGTTATCGTAGCATTGAGCGCAGCTGATAGTCCAACTTCGCGATGTTGTTCGGTGTCGAAGGGAAAGCTGTCGGTGATTGA
>NAJN01001146.1:0-13593 GCA_005059845.1 Cryomyces minteri
CTTGGCCGCGACCTCCTTACGGTTGTCCTCATACCACTGCGCAACGGCCATGTCGTCGGTGCCGAACTTGGGCACGGCCGACCACGCCGCGAGGGTTTTGAGGTTGCTGTCGCGATTGACCAGCTCCTTGCTGCCCGCCGCCGCCATGCGTTTGAGCACGTACTCCTCGTTCAAACGACGGCGCAGGCGCCAGTAGAAGAAACGGCGCGCGTTGGTCCATTGGAGTGGCATGCGGATCGCGCCCTTGGCCTCCATGCGACCGGCACGGTCGTGCAAGTCGGCGTATTGCAGCGAGATCTGCATGTACACGGGCAGGAGCAGCTGCTCGCGCTCGTTCATCTGCACCTTGACCTCCGAGAGCGCCTCGTGCGAGAGGCTCTTGTCGGCGAGTTTGCGCTTCAGCTCGCCGTAGGTTGGGTCGAGGCGGGCCATGGTCTCGAGCTGTTTGTCTTTACGGAACTTGATGCCGACGATACCTTCAGGCTCGAGCACACCACCACGAGCGTCTTCGTCGGCGTACATCTCCATGTATTGTGGGTTAATGGTCGGGTCGACGACAACCTAGCAAAGTTAGCACCGGACATAACAAGCTCACATGGAGAAGTAGACTTACCCATGAGCCACCACGAAGCTCACCAAACGGTGGAATGTAGACGAAGATCGGCTGCTCGTACTGGACGAGTGCGTCGACAATGTAGGAACCATACTTGAGAACCTCGTTGTACATGTCACGTTGACCACCCGAAAAACCTCTCCAGTTGGCCAAGATCATGAGTGGCAGCTGCTCTCCGTTGTTGAAGTCCCGAATGGCCTGGGCGGTCTTGTAGGCGGAGTTGGGGTACCACACACCACCGGCTTCGTTGGTCACTTGCTCGATCGAATCAGGGTTGGCGGGATCAGCAGGCGTGACGTTCTCGACGGAGCGTGTCTCAACGCCAATGACACCGACAGGGATACCACCAAGACGAGCACGACCGACTACAACCGTTCTAGCCCAGCCGCCGAGTGACTCCTCAAAGGAGCCTCTGTCGAACAGACCAGATAGGAAGCCTTCGGAGGATTCTTGGCCAGCAATGAGCCACCTCACATCGTAAGTCTGCTTCTGTGGTGGGTAGTAGGTGATGTCACGGTCCCAGTTGTCGACCGAGGGCGAGATGGGTACTGGGTTGTTCTTCTTGTCTGGTACAAACGACATCCACTTGACGATCTTGGACACACCCTCGAAGTCATCGTTGGCAGTCATGTGAGAGACGCCGTTCTTGTACATGATCTGGGTACCACCGAGTTGCAAGTTGGAAGTGTAGACTTCGCGGCCGAGCAGCTTGTTAATAGCAGGCGCTCCAGTAAGGATAATAGGCTGACCCTCGATCTGGATGGCGCGCTGACCGAGACGGACGAGGTAGGCACCGATACCGACGGAACGGCAGGTGACCAAAGTAATGGTGAAGATGTCCTCGTAAGCCCTGGATGTCTCACCAGCGATGAGACCGGAGCCCTTCAAACATTCGACACCAAGACCGTCCTCGGCACCGATGATTGTCGTGAGCTTGTGTCTGACTTCGCCGCCCTCAGTGATCTTCTCGGTGATGACGTCACGTCTGTTGCCATCCTCAAAGCGCTTCTTCATCTCAGGCGTAAGGTACAGGTAGTGGAAACCGGCTTCTGGCTTGCTTGGATCCTTCCACGCCACAGAGAAGTGGGGAATGAGCTCCTCAGCCATACCAATGCGGGCACCGGAGTTGGCCGACAAGTAGATTCTTGGGATACCCAACTGTCTGGCGAGCTGAGAGCACTTGTGGAAGAACTTGTCTTCGGCGGGACCGAATGATCCGATCTTGAAGGTGATGTCGTTGGCAATGATAATGAAGCGTCGGCCACGGGGGTATTCAGGCGACTTGGCAGTCACGATCCAACCGACCATACCAATGGTATTCGCGCCAGGCTCACGGTTGACCTCAGCCAGATTGTCAGAGTCATCGAGGACGAGTTCACTGTACTCCATGCATTCGCCTTTGACAGGTTGTCTTTCCTTGAGCGCGGGATGCTGGCCGATAACCTGGTTCCAGCTGTTCTCGAAGGCTTGTCTGAAAAGCTCGGGAAAGTCGTAAACGTACTGGGTACCCATGATGTGGGCCTTGTATCGCTTAGGCTGGAGAGCACCCTTGGTTGGGTATGGCGTCGAAACCGGTCGTAGGTGCATTGGGCCAATCTTGGTGGTGCCTCCAATGCTCTGGAAGAGCCACTCGCCGCCCTTGTCCGACTTCCGCTCGGCGTAGAGCTCGACCTGGATGATGTAGCCAGAAGTGTTCGTGATGACTACACGCAGAGGGTATGGCTCGCCAGTGTTAGGGTCAGTGCAAATAATGCGGATCTCAGCACCGGTGACACGGAGTCTCCAGGCGCGACGGCCAAATCTCTCCAAGAAACCAGCCAAGGCCTCTTCAACTTCTGACGGCTGAAGCGGGAAGACTGTGGAAAAGTTGATGAAGATGTGGTTCAAGTCGGAGTTGTTGTTACCGATAATCTCCATGGCGTCCAGAATATCAGTCATAAGCCTGTCAGCCTCGGAGATCATGTACTCAGCAGTCGGGATGTCGTCCCGCAGGCGGCCCGGTCTTACAACCGCACGCGTGAAGTAGCGCTTGTCGTTCTCTGCACCCTTTCCGATAGCTTCGTAGATGTGGATGTTACGGTTTTCGGTGAACACCGGCTTGATGTTGAACTTCGACAGACGTCCAAGCTCAAGCTGGAACGCCAAAGCTGGCTCGATGTGACGGATGCTGGTATCTTCTTCGTAGGTCGGGCCACGGAAAGTGTAGTAACCGGGGTATGTGCCATCCTTGTGACCGCAGATGAAGGTGAGACGGCGAACCCTTCTAGCGAGCATCTCGTCCTTGTAGTCATTCACGATTGGGTTGAGACGAGCCAAAATCTCCTTGTCGTCGAAGCTTTCAGCGTCACGGACAGCGACATTGCAGACGGCAGTAAGCTCATCAGTGCTCTCGACCTTGGGAATAGTCGGTTTGCGCTTGAGAGATAGATCAGCCATCAAGCCATTGCTAGATCCCCGCTTTCCCCTGCCGTGTGCACCATGGAGAGGGAAGACTTCAAGTGCTCTCATGAGGTACTCTTCCACCTCATCGAGGTAATGAATGGGAACAACAGCACCCTTACGAGTAGGCTCTGTCTCCGTCCTGTTGGCAAGGTAGGTCATATCGGAGATGGAGTGGATGCGTTGGAATGCATTGACCTCGTTGGCCGGGGTCGAGGGAGTCGAAGGATGAGAAGACTCGACAGGCAGACCATATTCGGATTCACCGACCTTGCGGAGAGCAAAATCCCAAGATAGAACGTAAGGAGTCTCGCCCTCAACGTGGTAGTTGATCTGCTTCAGCTGGTATGCACGGTAAGCGCGGCGAGTGTAGACTTCCAGCGCCGCAAGTGACACCCATGGGTCTTGGTGGCCAAAGAAGTGAGGCAGAACATCGAAGACGGTGTACTTGGAGTCGACGACCTCCTTGATCACATCGAAGTTGGGCTCTCGGTGGTCCCAGCCACTCTCCCCATATCTTGACTCCAGGACCGACGAGCGCAGGATGTGCTCCATCTGGGAAGTACGCTCCTCCAAAGAGGGCATAGCGCATTGGATCAGAACCTCACGAGCCTTGAGGGCAACCTTGGCGGTTGCTCTCGATTCGAGTTCGGTGAGTTTACGTAGAGTTGGACGGAAGTGTTTGGCGATGTTACCAGCGCCTGGCTTGTTGGGCCTGTAGACGTCCAGTATGGCTAGGACAAGGTTGCTCTTCGCACCAACTCTGGCGTGTGAGAGAACAGTGTGCACAACCTTTGCGACATTGTCCTTGTTCTCATCCCTAAGTTTGAGAATGACTTCCTCGTCTCTGGAGTTGCGGCTAGAGAAGAGGCTCTCGACAGCGTAGTACTGGTCGAGCAGGGAGATGAAGACGTCGTACTCGTGGACTTGAAGACCCTCGGTGTAGCGGTTCATCACATCGACTAGAGGCGCGAGACCCGACTTCAATAGATCGACATCGTTCGGCTCGACGTTCTCCTCCAAGAAGCGGGCGAAAGCCTTCTGCAGCTGTTTTGCTGGGAACTCAGCATGACGAGTGTGCGCCCTGTCAACGATAGATTCGAAGAGCGTGTCTAACTTCGCAGGCATACGAGCGTGGAGAGCGGAAGCTTGGGCATTCCATTCGCCGTATGGCAGCTCCGGGTCTTTGAGGACCGCGATAAGCTCCTTGAGAGTTTGCTGCATAATGACTTGGTTGTCGAAGCCGGCCAGGATGTTCGAGAGAACACCATAAAGGTAAGTGAACCGTTGGGGAGGCTTGTTTCCCATGACTTGCGGTACTCCAAGGTCGGGAAGTTGGCCAAGGAACGGCTGGGCAGATTTGACCTTGGATGGGTCATCCAAAGCCAGTATACCCAGTATATCACCAGCCTCGAGAGTAGCACCTGGCTGCTTGATGAGGTTGACAATACCGTCTTCCTGAGCGATCAAAGGCATATACATTTTCATGACCTCAACCTCAGCGAATGGCTGGCCCTTCTTGACGTGCTCACCGTTGTCGACAGTGAACTTGACAAGCTTACCGGGGCTGGGTGTGCGAAGCTGAGTCGGGTCGTTCTCCTGCTCAAGCAAGCAGGTCTTGCTGTCAACGCTCAGGCGGGTTGCTCCAACCTCCTCTTTCCAGTAGACATTGTGAGATTTGCCGCTCAGAAGGACGAGCAGACCACCATCGGTCAGGGCTCTGATGCCGACCGAGCACTTTGAGCCGTTGATGAACAGGGTGTAGCTGTCAAGGCTGGACCTTGTGGCAGTGAACTTGTATCGGTGGCCTTCGTAGATAAAGTCGACGGGGAAGACTGTCTTCAGAACATCTTTCGACGGAACTTGACCTTTTTCTAAGCTCGTCCTGTACTCGGTCATGCAGATGTCGCTCGCAATGTGGGCCTTAGTGACGGCACCGCAGACGACAGCAACCATTGGATCCGGTCGCTCAACGGTGAGCTTTTTCGAGATCAGCTCGTCGAGCCAGCCAGTCGTGATGGTATTGTCTTCGAAAGCGGGGGTCTCGAGGAGCTTGATCAGATACTCGACAGTCGTCCGGAAGTCACCACGGATGCTGAGTTCTTTCAGCGCCACAACCATGTGCTTTCGCGACGCTGAGCGATTCTCGCCGTAAGCAAAGATGTGACCGAACTGACTGTCGGAAAAGCTGTGGATACCACCTGCGGTACCGACAGAGAAGTAACCCCAGACGTTCGAGCTAGAACGGAAGTTCAGCTCGTGCATCGTACCGCTGGAAGGCTTAAAGCCCTCGCCAGGATCTTCCGAGGTAATACGGCAAGCAGTAGTGTGACCCTTGGGAGTCGGTCTCCTCTGGTTCTGCGAGCTGCCCTCCTTCGAGAAGTCGAAGTCAATGGTGGTGGATGAGTGAGGGTCGGCGCCGTACAAGAGCCGGATGTCGCGAATGCGGTGCAGAGGCAGCCCCATGGCGATCTGAAGTTGCGCTGCGGGGAGGTTGACACCACTGACCATTTCCGTCGTTGGGTGCTCGACTTGGAGACGTGGGTTCAGCTCCAAGAAGTAGAATTTGTCGTCGGCGTGCGAGTAAAGGTACTCCACAGTACCAGCAGAGACGTAGCCGACCAGCTTACCCAGAGACACAGCGGCCTTCTCCATCGCCTGAAAGGTACTAGGGTTTGCGACAGTGACGGGCGCCTCCTCGATAATCTTTTGATGTCTTCGCTGTACCGAGCAGTCACGGCCGAACAGGGAGATGTTGTTACCGTACTGATCCGCAAGCAATTGGACTTCCAAATGTCTTGCATTTCCAGCAAGCTTCATGATGAAGATTGGAGAACCCGGGATTTCGCTTGCCGCAGCCCGGTACAGTTGCTCGAAGCCTTCCTCAGAGTCTACCTTTCGGATACCCTTGCCACCACCACCTTCCGAGGCTTTTACCATGACAGGGAACCCAATCTTCCGTGCCATTTGCAAACCCTCTTCTGGTGAATGTGTGCATCCCTTGTCGTAGATGTGGTCTTCGACCGTGACGATCCCGTCCTCTCCCACTTTGACATCGTCCACTCCTTCACCAGACCACGGGATGCAAGGTACCTTGGCGTGCTGGGCAACGATTGTCGAGGAGATCTTGTCACCAAGAGATCGCATGGCAGAGCCGGGAGGACCAATGAACACGATCTTGTTTGGTGATGCAGCGAGGGCTTCGGGGAGTTTTGGGTTTTCCGAGGCGTGACCCCTGTGTATGCAATCAGCGCCTGTGCTCGAGTCGGTCGTCTCTGAGGGATCTTACCATCCAGCCCATACTGCGTGTACGCCCATTCGTTCCGCGACGTCCACAATCAATTCCACGTTGGCGTAGTTGTTGTTGTTTGTGCCACCAGGAACCTAGACAGACCATGTCAGCACCGACTCTTAGTAGTAGCCTCCTTTTGTCCCTTCTCCTCAGAGAGGAGATTGGTCGCGTGACGTTGCTTCGAGAAGTGGTTATACATACCTCGACATACTGATCAGCCATTCTGATATAGTCGGCATTTGCTTGCAGATCCTCCGGTGTGGCCATCACCGTGAACTGGATTGCTCTCTCGTCTCCGAAGGTCTCGTATGCCCATTTTCGTACGGATCTGATTTCCTTGACTGCGGCGATACCGTTGTTGGCAATGAGCACCTGTAGCGCATTGTCAGTCATAAGCCCCGAGTCCCGCATTCCACAGCTCCGCCACCCACGTTTGTAATGACTGTGTGACCGTCGTTCGCGGCGACAAAGTCCTTGACTTTGCCGGGAGGCGCCGCTGACAGTTCATTGCCGCCGATGAAATGTGGTGCCAGGTTGAACTTGGCCGCGTACGAGCTTCCAGTTCCATTTGCTTGGCCCTTGACGCCATTCGCCTTGGGCGCTTCAGCTCCAGTTTCTCCAGCCATTGTTGCGGTTGGGAGGCCCATCAACAGTTGCTGTAGAACGATGTGTGGAGGAAGAAAGTCGAGTTGTGCGCCGCAAGCCCTGTGTCGTGAAGGAGGGTGGGAAAAAAAGGGAGTGACGCCGTTGATAAGGGGCGCTTAGTAGGGAAGCTTCGGAGGGGTATTAGAAGGTTTACAGGTATTAAGGTGAGCAGTTTCAGAGCAGCCGTGTGGACGGGGCTGCTGGGGAGGGTCTCTCGGTGAATGTTATAAATGCTCTGGCCGGGGAGAAGGAGGAAGGGCAATGGCGAGCGAGAGAACGGGATTGGGATTCAAGTCAGCCGTGGACGAGCTGAAGGGAAGCTCCTCCGTATATGTTCCGACTAATGGAAGCCGATGCGTTGAGCTGACGGCCGGCGAATAGCTTCCCCTAGCGCATAGTACATGGAAAATCCCCCACGAGCATTGACCGAAGCCCCTGTGCGACGCTCAGGCTACCGTGCGACTTATCAAACTCGGCAGGGCAGGGTGATATCGGCACGCTCACGGGGCGGCCAGGAATCATTGAGCGTCGTGCAGCGATACGCGGTGGGTGAGAGGTCGACGCTCTGTTTGTTGGGTTGCTTCGAGCATGCGGAGTGCTTCAGACCCTGGAGAGCAGCGACTTCGACGTTGAGGAGCGCGACTTCATCACTTTCGCCGACCACGCCGAGTGCAAGGCGAGGTACTTGTTAGATGTACATGCTTCCATTGTTCTTACCGAGCCTCCTGTCTACCTTGCCGTCCACCAAACATCGCCGCATCGCGGAACAGTCGTTCAGAACACTAGATCGAGGGCGCTACCGTGCCGTAATCTCATGGCCTGGTGGATCTCGAATATATTTAGCAAGAATCAGAGCCACGGATCGGTCTTAGGTAAGGCACGTAGCCGGAGCCGTCATCACTTGCGGCGGACGGAAGTCTACCGGCATTGCATTTTCTGACCGGGTTGTGGCTGAAGATGAGGTCGGCCCCCCAAGGGATTTCCGGACTCCTAGCCAGATGCATTTCCGGATGGGGAGATGGGGTTTATAGATTTCATCAACTGAAAACTCGCGCGAGTCGCCATGTCGGCCTTGCAGAGATTTGTGTGTGGTTCAAGTCAACATTGTTCCGATGTCTTCCACTCGAGTCGTCTTCAAAGGGCATTTCTGACACTGCGGTCCGTTCCACTAAGGTAAAAGCAGAACAACTATGTCGTCACCCCACCATTCTCGATCGCGAAGTTTAAGGAGGTATTTGTCGGAGCCATAGTCAGTAGCTTCGGAACAAGGCCAGTCAAACGACCCCCCTGAACACCATGCAATGTCACGCAAGCCATGCTTCCAGAACAAACGCTCCAGCCATAGTGAAAGAACCAGATAGATCACGTGCTACAGGACACCCCGACTCGAGAAAGCAACGACAGCCCAAATACCCCCTGGTCAGAATGTCTCACCAACTCCACTCATCTTCCGCCTTCTCTCTGGCGGCGGCATTTCTACTTCGCTATTGTGATGACTGGGAGCTACACTTGATCGCCGTAGGGACGTAGACTTTGTGGTACCGTCCCAGAAGCCACTCTGTCGCCTGGAGAGAATTGAGGATATAGAAATGCCAGCTTTGTCAAGCGTTGTACATCTCGCTGAAGGTGTTGAAAACGCAGCCTCCCGCTCCTCCATGCCGCTACTGACGCTTGTGGTATGTCCTTGTGCATGCAGTGAGGCGTAATTTCCGCCTATGGATGAACGAGGTCGTCTGCTGTCCGCTATCGTCTTTGAGGAATAGTGGCCCAGCGGTGTTCTGGCGCCCGACATGCTTGACCTGCTGCTGGGTCTAGCGAACTGGTTAGCTGAGCTGTGGCTAGTGACGCTGGCCCGGCTGCTCGGTCGGCTGCTGGTGCCCGTTTTGTCCGTGGTCAATGGTGTGGGTGGCCCGCCAAACGAGAGACGCCTCACGTGCTGGGACGTCGACCGGGTACCTTCAGTCGAGTTCTGGACGGGTGTGGATGCGTTGCCGCTAGGACGCTTCCTGCCGCTCCGTACTGTGATATTAGATAGAGCGTTATGACCCATCGCAGATTTGTTGCGCGGTGATGCTCTTGGTGGTGTGCTTGTTGGAGCCGGAAGTTTGGACTTCGCTGATTGGACTCTTTCTTCGAGCTTCTGCATCTTTGCCATCATGCCTCGGATTTGGTAGAGAGAACCAGACCTAGCTAGGCCCTCTTGTGGAGGTTGGCTTGGGCGTGATGCTGATGGTGGGGCTCTCCGCGGCCCAGCCGGGGTAAGCCGAGGATTGTTGGCTGAGGTTGACATCGATGGTCCTCGCACGTGTCGAGAGGGCTTTACAGTAGACTGACCTAGACGAGGTGTGTTGGACTTCGAATCTGGCGCAATGCTGAGTCTCTTCAAGCGCAGCGGTGTGGACGGCACAACCTTGACGCCGGCGGAGGCTTCTGACGAGGGTGGTGAAGGGGGTGTAGTCATATCGGAAACCGTGGATGATGCCGATTTTGACGGAGGTGGCGTAGCTATAGCTGGCGATGAGGTTGTCGTTCCTGATGCCTCCGACGCTTGCGACCGATTTCGAAGATGTTGCGTGGCAAGAGGCTGTGGCTTCCTGTCGTGATGCCGTCCAATCGTGGCCTCCGCAAGCCGCAGCTTTCCCTGGGTAATCTCGGCCTCGATCTTCAGATCGGATAGCTCATCACGCAAGCGCTGTGTCTCTATCCTCAAGGCTTCTCTCTCTTGTTCCCCAACCTTGATTTCCTCTTCTAGCATCACGCCTCTTTCGATTGACACGTTGTACTTTGACTCCAGGTCTTCAAGTGAGGAAGTGGTGTTCCGTGCTTGCCTCTCAAAATCGTCGTTTGCTACCTCAATATCCCGCAATCGAAGCTGGAACGTCCTGTTGGTATCTCGCAAGGTCGTGATTTCTTTCTGTAACGTGTTCTGGGCAGCGTTCGCCTCCGATTTCGCCTGCTTGTACTTCGTCTGCGACCGAGGCCATCAGCCGAGCCCACACGTGCGCCCAAAGCCGTATAGATTTGCTCACCTTCCACTCATCCACCTCGAAGCCCAATCCCTCGACCTTCTCTTTCAGCTGACGTTCCCTCTTCTCCGATGCTTCCACATCTTTCTCCAGCTCGGCCTCCAGCTCGCGACTGGACGCCTGGAAATCTTGAAGCTCCGCCTCGAGTTGCTCATATTGCGCCTTGTAATATGCCAACTCCTCCTGTAGTGTAGATCCACGAGGGAGAGGAGAGGATGGAAGATTGTCGGCTGGGGTCATGGTTGCGGTCTACTCTGCTTCGGATATCGGGAATGGTCGCAATCTCTGCACCAACTCTCGTGTGTCGCAAGATAAGGAGGAGGTTTCTAATGCGTCGCAATCCAACAGTCTGGTCCGGGGTGACCTCAGTCGTTCATGGGTTGTGTCGTATGTCGAATGGTTTCTCTGTTTGCGCGGCGGTGGCTCCTTCGTCCTAGGAAAGTTGTAACGTACAAAATCTACTTAGTCCTCCTCTTGCTACAGACCATCTGATCTCTGCGTCTATACCGGCTTTCGTGGTCCCGTGGTCGCCGATGTCGTGATCCGGAGGTGTTGTGTTGGCGTTGTTGATGCGGAGAGTTCAAGGTTGATGACGGCGTTTCGGCATTTGCTTCGTTGCTAGGCGAGACTCGTGTGAAACAGATGCGCGAAACACAGAGATGCCCTCTCACGTCTCACGCATGCAGAGTCCACGTGCAGACGATGATACTCTAGAGAGAGTGCGCTGTGCTTGCAAGAAGCACCTATGTCGACTGGATATCGTATTCTTATTATACATTAGTCGGTCAGGTATATATATCTATATCTATTGGACCAACCAAGTCCCCATAACTCCACGCTTTGAATATGTGACAAGTCGAACTCCAATAGGTACAACTAATCGTCGAAGAAAGAAAACATAGATAACCGCCGCGACTCTGGTAGTGCAGCTGCTTCGAGTGTTCTGACCTGCACACGTCTGTCTTTCGGTTCAGAACGATTTCCAGTCTGCTGGACCTGGCTATAAAGTTCGCCGGCGTCCAGATTCCTGAACTCCATGTCATCTTCACGCAAAGATGCGGTAATGAGGTCCGATATCTCGTCCTGTTCCTGTGCAGAAGCTGCAGGTAGCACGTCAGCCGTGTTTCGAAAGACTGACTGTGGATGTACTTGCAGCCGAACATCTGGGCCTTGACGGAACCTCCACCATTCACACGTTTCATCCATCGTCCTGCAGTGGAGAACGGGTAGTCAGCGCTCCTGTAAAACTAACATGAATCGCCGGTGCTTTGTTTACCATCTGTAATGAAGCCCATCCTCCTTGCCTGGAACTGTGCCTTCACAATCTCCCACGCAGTTTTAATGTCCTTCCAGCCCATCTCACTGATGTCCTTTGGTTTCCTTCCCGTCCTTATCCTGAAACCCAGGCCCAATAGAAGCAGGATAGCCGCGTGAACATGACCAAACCTGTGATCCGGATCCCGTATCTTTTTGAACGCCTGATCGAAGAGCAACACGAGGGCATCGGTCCCCGTCAGAGCCTGGTCAGGTTTGCCGACGAGTTGCGACGAGTGGGTGTACACCCTGATGTTCAAGACCAGGCACCCAAAGGCGTACGAGAGCTCATCCCAGGGCATGAAGTCGTTCTGGTAGCGAGTCTCGCAGATCCTTTGGTAAATGACAAGGAACTTGCGAGCGAGCGCTGAGCCTTGCGCCCAGTCCTCTTCGGTAAGTTCGAAATCTTGCGACCAACGAGAGCCGATTGAGGAAGTCGGCGTGGGCATGACGGTTTACAGTGAAGCGAGAGGGTGGTGAGGAGTCAACACTGGAGGCACTTGGGAAGTTTTGCAGAATGTGTGATGAAGTGCGTGGGTAGTCCATAGAAACTCCCAACTTGGACAGGGAACATAATTCGTTCATTGAGCTACGCCAGCCCGTCGCGCTTGGCTGATGAAGTGAAGGGTTACGCGCGACATGCAGACTGTTCTGCGGTCCAGATTCACCACTCGCATTCTATGGTGCTGTGTCCTTGGCTCCGTGCCGTGTGAAGCGCTGAGCTAGGTGGCTGGAGCTTTGGATGTATGGAGACATCGAAGGCAGAAGCCTGCTGGCGGGATGCCATGTGGCACGCACAGATTGTCCTTGCCGGCTCCAGATTTGCTGGACTGATTTGCGGAGATTGGGTGCTTGCTAGTGAGTGATGTAGCAATTGTATGTGACAACGAAGACGGGACATGGCCGCGAACTCTCAAGGCGAGATGCTCGACTATGCTCGATTGTAGAGCACCATGTGGAGCTTCAGGCCGTCATACAAGTGGAAAACACAACTCATGTGAGTGTTGCTGGCTCTCCCATACAGTGCATCATGGCGAGATTTACACTGGAAGCACGTGGTCGGTGGAGACCCATATGCAGGCGAGATTAAAGATTTGCTCTTGGATTGACGCACAGGGGTAATGCCAGCCACACAACCCAAAGCAGGCCACGCCGTCACGTGATGGCCCACGGCGCCGCGTGCTATAAATTGCCCTCCCCCCGGCGCAATTGCCTCTTTCTTTTTTCATACTTGTGGTTCGAACCCATGCCCGAATTTTTGACGAAGACCAATCAGCTAACTGTTTTGCAGACCTTGTTGGGATCTGGGCGATCACGCAGGCCTTTGATCTGTCGGGACATCCTACATTGCACAGCGTGGAGATGGCCTGGTGTGAATCTCCTTCGGGGGCTTCACCGGCGCAATTTTTGATGGACTGCCAGCTGCTGGCACACACTACTTTTCATCGATGCTTCCGCCTTGTGCGGGAGTCTTGAAGAAGAAGAAGAAGAAGAAGAAGAAGAAGAAGAAGAAGAAGAAGAAGAAGAAGAGGAGGAGGAACGAGAAGAGCTGCGCGTCGTTTGCGGGCGCTGGCGTCGCAAGACTATCGAGCGTGCCTTCTGATTGCGACGACCGCGTCTGGAACGACCGAAGCTATCACGAAGACGATGGCATGTGCACAAGACCTGGCAGATTTGGATGCCATGGCGTGGATCAAATGTAGATGGTTACTGCATGCTACAGAACGACAGCAATAACGAGCCTTGTCGGTGACAGCCAATCCACCTACCTCGTCTTGTCGGATGACCAAGTCTCAAACACCTCCTCGAACCCACCGCGACCTTCCCATACAGGCCAACCACACGAGCACGAACCAGCCGCGCAGCCCATTCCCACAAAGACCACTTCCCACATCCACCGAAGCAACCACGAACCCGAGGGCGACCACAGCACCCGCTCCATCTCGACCTCTGCACAACAACAGAAGCCGTCTCCGGAGACGCCCCTTTCTTACGCAGCTCATGAGCGAGAACCCACCGCAGGACCAATAGCTGAACACGTGGGAAGACCATATCAACAGTTTCCATTGTATGTTGTGCTGGTATACTGTGCTGGCAGCGCGGTACTGAGTAGACGCGGAACAAGTCATTCTGATACACGACTTTTGCAAATCCTCCCAAACATCCAAAATTACCTATGAAATCAAAGGCCGCACCCGCAAACGCCGATTGAGTTACGTGTCCTAATCCAGCCATCAGTGTGCGCAATCCAGAATGGCCCAAGA
>NAJN01001147.1:0-13592 GCA_005059845.1 Cryomyces minteri
CAGCGGTCAGGTAGGCGCGGTTGGGGTTCGTCGGGCCTGGCACTGCCGCGTACCATTTGTCGAAGAGGACGTATTCTTTTGCGAGTGCCTCGAACACGCGCAAGTGCTCTGGAGCGTAGTAGTTGATCGCCTCAGCGGCGCGAGTGGCATTGCCTCCGCTCTTGAAGGTGGTCGCCTGCTCTGTGACAAAGCCATTCATCTTCTCCATTGACACGTCGGCATTGCTGGGCGGGTGGAAGGTCCCGAAAATCTGATAGTTCACGCCGCTGAGGCCGTGCGGTGGGTCGTCCAGCGCGACGTCGTTCGCAATTGGCTTCGCACAGACAGTCGGGCTTCCCGGGATGGAGGCGTTCACTGGATTGCAGAAGGTCTTGCCCACGAGACCGTCGATATCGTTGCGGTAGTTGAAGCCACCACAGAAGTTGTCGAAGGAACGGTTTTCCTCAACCAAAACGACAACGTTCTTGATCTTTGACTTCCATGAACTCTTTGCTTCATCTTCATGCTGCCACTCGCCTTCGTTGTTGTGGGATGGAGGAGCGGCAGCGGCCAGGGCGGAAAGGCCCAGAAGAACGAGAGAGCGGGCAGACATGGCTGTACAACGTATGTAGAACGTGGTGAACTCCGGAATTGGACACTGCTGAGCTGAGATTCAAATTCATGGTGTCTTCATGTCTTTATATACCTGCTGAAGGGCTGTTCAGGTCAACGGTTTCTCGCCTGCTCTCCAAGCGGACCAGGGCCGCGGGCGAGAAAAGTTTTCGCTCCATAGTGCGATCATCAGGTACAGCTACTGTAGCTGCTCGACACAAGCACCACTGGTAGCCCGCTCACGGGCTATTCGTTCACGGTATTTTCGACAGGAACGTGAAGCATATCGATTGTCGATTGGTTAGAGTGGACCATGCCAGAGGAGGCATCCCCTCATACCAGTTTAGTAAGGTAGATCATTGATCCGCGCACGCCGTCTCAGTAAGGCAGCAACGGCTTTGGAGAGGCTTGGGAAAAGCTTGAGAAATGCTTATCTCGACGCCGCACGTGGAGTGTGAACAGTGACCATTGGATGGGCGGTATCAGCCTGAATAAAGAAGGTTGGGACATGGGGATGTGGCGCAACGGCGAACATGCTTGGTTTGACTTCACGGCTTCGACATGCATGTCACTCCAGGGAAGCGTGCCCGCAAGAGTTAGCGGCGCATTTCAGTCGCATCTCGGCAGCGTTGCATGTCGGAACGATCCTGGCTACGCATGAGACAATGTGGAAATCAACTCCCACCGTCAGTGACGGTGCAATGGCAGCGGAGGCTTCTGCGCAAGTGGAACCCACCACGTGCGACCATCTCAGCAACACGAGGTTACTAAGCTGGGCCCTGCTGCAGTGGTCACTCACTCAGCAATCACTTCAATCCCCTCATAGATCGAGAAGGAACTATGAGTGACATCTCACAGACGGCGACACTCTGGACGCATATGCCATACGCTGGAGGAGGTTCCGAGAACACTATTCCGCTGCTTTGGTGGAGCGAAGGCTTCCGTGCTGCGAACACTGCCTTGCTGCGGTGGGTGTATGTCTTTCGAAATTCCATTCGTGCGTCCATCTTCGCGTGTTGCTGTGTTGCCTCACTCTTGCAACGGTGTGTTTCGAGAACATACATAAAACACATTGGAAGACTGAAGTGTGCACCTCGCTTTCACCAATTCCTGAATCCACTGTGCTGTCTCTTACTTCCTGACTATGCTTCAGAGAGACGCCGAATAGTATGAAACAGAGTGCCGAAACCTCGTTGTCAAGGCTGCGCATAGTCTCAAGGGACGACAGAGGAAAGGGGAGCAAACATGAACGCCTTCAAGCCACCTTCTTTGTTTTTTGAACGCAAGGACCTTCTCTCGGATAACACCCAGCTTCTCTCCGTACGAGCCCCTGCCCCCGCTGCTGCTGCTGCTACTGCTCATACTGCACCACCCAGTATCCGATATCATCAGGGCCCATACCTTCGCGCTGGTCGACAGGCAGAGGAACGATCATCAGGGGCTGGCCTCTCTCTACGCGTATGCAGACCCGCCCATGGTTCGTGCAATCTTGACATGACTCCTTTGCCAGGCCAGCATTGTTTTTCTTGCGGTTTGAACTGGAATGGCTGCAGATTGGACCTGAAGGACCTGATTTCTTCGAGCCCGATGGGCTTGTGTCCGGCGTCTTCGCGGCGTCCGTCCACACTCCTTTCTTGCCGTCGAGGTAGGCGATCGCCTTTTCAAACAGACTACGTACCTCGCTGTTGGAGCATTCAGAGATGTCGTGATCCGGATTTACACCATCATGCACCTTGACAAGGCCTTCGGGGGTTCTTCTCATCGGCTCGTCCGGTGAATCCCTTCTACGGCGCTTGTTGGACTGAGGGGACCCTGTAGCGGGGAAGGAAGCCGGTGGTACCGCCCGAGACGAAGTAGCTGCCGTGTCGTCTGGGGTGGAGGGTGGCTGGCGGACACCGACGCCGCTGGACCGTGGTTTCGAGGTGATGGATTGCTGTTGCCTCGACTCGAGTATGTTCGCCGTCAGTTGATCGGCACGTACCGCGATATCCTCTCGCAGTTCTGTCATCGCGGCAGTGTCCGCGGCGGCGACCCGGTCTCCCAACCTGCGCAGCTGCTCTACCAAGTCCGCGCGGAAGTCGGTTCCTTGGGAAGTGATGAGATTTGTCTGCTCTGCTAGCTTTTCGTCCAAGACTTTGCGCAATTCGGCGTTGTTGGCGGTACCTAGTGTTGTCTGTGCTGCGAGAGGGTGCCTTAGTTGCTCGCATTGGTCCTTCAAGGCCTCGACCTGACCCTCCAGTCGATACCGGGCCTTCTTCTCCGCATTCAGTTCCTTCTGAAATGCGCTTCGTTCCTTGGCGAAGGCATCCTCCAGCACTTCGAGCTTCTTCTTCGCTGCTCTGGCTGTATCCAACTCGTTTTGGAATTCAGTCTGCTTGTCGTCGAGGTCCTTCCGATCTTCTCTGAGCTTATCTCTGTTCCTTGCATGGTCCAGGAGTGCAATTTCTAGGTGTCTCATGAGAACCTGGAAGCGACCAGGACCATTGTTGGCATGTGCATCTCGGTATGTAGCCTCGAGAGATGGATACGCTTCGAGTACGGGATGGCGCGCTGGCTGCTCATGCTTTCGGGCTGCCGGTTGAGACAACGGTGGAGGGACACTTATCGAAAGAGAAGCTTGCCTTGTCTTGTCAGGCGATACGGATCCTGTGCCACGAGACTTGTGTCCTCTGCGGCTGTCTGGCCGACGTTTGACTGGCGACGCAGATGAAGAACGAACATCTGACTGCGTCGGACGCGGCAGTCGGCTCTCAAACGGATGTTGAAGCTGGCCTGGTGGGGAGAGGCGCGGCGCTGGGGACAGCCACGGATCTGGCGACGCAGATGGAGAACGAACATCTGACTGCGTCAGACGCGGCAGTCGACTCTCAAACGGATGTTGAAGCTGGCCCGGTTGGGGGAGGCGCGGCGCTGGGGGCAGCCACGGATCCGGTTGTTGGCCGCCACTTGAGGCTATAGAGCTGTCAACAGCGCGTAGCGTTGTGCAATGAGTCAGTGCTTACGCTTGTCGGGTTTGTTTGGCTCCATTTGCTGGTTTGATGATGGTACCGGTTGTTCTGAAGGTTGTTGTTGTTTTGTCTGTGGGTTAACCGAGATGAGGTGAAACATGTAGCCCAGCTACTCCGAGAAGGCCCCGAACGATTGCGGCTTGAAACCCGCGCCGAATGTGCAGTTCTTGAGAGATTGGAGGGAGCCCAAGCTACTGAAGCTCTCGAGGCACCTCCACATCCCAACCTTGATACGAAATTCGCTTCCATTTGAATTTGCATAAGCTCTCAAATGAGAGTCAAACTGCACACAGCTCCGCTTCCCAATCAGCCAAGGTGATAGGTATGAGAATCAAAGACACATGGGCCTCACGAATAGTCATTGAGTTACGGGGAACGACTCTTTCTGGATGTAGGGAACAGATAGCTAAATGACAAAAGGAACCAAAATCGCTCGTTGGACGACTTTGTGTGTGCATGCGGCATCTCGTTTGACCTTTCGAATCACACTGGTAAGCTACAGCGTACTGTCGGAAGGAAGACCCCCCGTTTGATCAGATCGGTCGAAGGTGATCGCAGAAACAGGAGGTTGGTGGGTAACACTACGCCCAGATTGCAGGGCGCTGCAATATTGGTGATGAAGCCCATGATCAGAGATGGTTCTTCTCCTCTTCCAAGCACAGTTGCACCCTATGCAATACTCTCTTCGTGCTTTGAACGGATGGACTGCTCTCGCGTCGAAGGATGTGAGGTGTGAGGAGGTTGAATTCGGATCATGGTTTGGCCGGACCCCGAACGTCCGCCACCACTAAGGTACTTCGTCCTTTACAGTAGACACATTCTTCTCCGCCAAACTCGGAGCTACGTTGGAGTCGCGCCAGGACACAGAGGATAGGGTGAGAGATTGACTGCCGCTTACTGCACCAGTGTTCACGCACGCTTGAGGTCACCACATGATTTTAGGCATACCCGTTTGAATGTACCAACTTTGACTTCTCCAAGTTACATCGTATACAAAAGATAAGTAGTAAAGGAGTCCTTTTTCCTTTTGAACTGGCGCGATGCGTCTCCTCCTGTCCTTCTGCAATGGTCATCTATCGGCAAGTGTAACCACCGTCAATGACAAGGTCGGCGCCGGTGGTGTACGTGCTGGCGTCACTAGCCAAGTATACGTAGGCGCCCTTCAACTCCTTGGCCATTCCGTCGCGACCCATCGGTATCATTGATTTCCACAGCTTCTGTGTCTTCTCGTCCACAAAGTCGGACAGGCCGGTGTCGATGTAGCCGGGTGAGATGCTGTTAACTCGTGCGAAGTCCCTCCACTCGTTCGCAAGGGATCGAGCCAAGTGGATGCAGCCGGCTTTGGCGACGTTGTAGGATGTCTTCAAAATGTCAGTATACACTTACGGCAACATTCCTTCTGGATGTACGGTGTCGTACCTGTTCCTGCGGGAAGTTGGCAATGTGTCCCGACATCGAGGAGGTGATGACGAAGCTTCCAGTGCCGCGCTCCTTGAAGTGGGCTCCGACGGCCTTGGCGCAGTGGAAGGTACCGTTGAGGTCGACCTGGATGACCTCGTTCCAGTCTTCGACGGAGCCGTCGAGGATGCCACTGCTTGCCGTGGCACCGGCGTTGGCAATGAAGACATCGATCTTGCCGAACTCCTTGATGACATCGTTCACGAACTTGGACACGTTGTCGTAGTCGGCGATGTTGCACTTGTACGCCTTGGACTTGATGCCGTACTTCTCGCTCAGCTCCTTGGCGTTCTTCTCTCCACCCTCCGCACGGGAGGAGTACGTGACTACTACCTGCTTGAGTATGAGCATCTGCTTCGGCGAAGAGGTGCACTGGGTAGGCATACGTCTGCTCCCATCTCCGCACATCCTCGTGCTGCCTCGATTCCCATCCCCTTTGGACCGGATGCTCCGGTCACGACAACGACCTTACCTTTGAGGCTGAACAGGTCATGGAGACTGTCGGCTTTTGGTACGTCGATCATGGCGGGCAATCGGGAACTCTTGGTTGGTTTGGTGGTGTGTAAAGCAAATGAATCGATTGTGGTGAGGACCTGGAGTTGGACGAGTTGGGAGCTGGAGAGAAGATGTTGAGCGGGGCATAATAATAGGGGGGTGTGGAGGGGTAGTGACGTAGGCAGCAAGGGGGATTTTTGCGTTGCCAGACAAGAGAAAAGCACCCGACCTCAACCACGAACACGAAGGGCCGAAGTGCATGCAGCCCGAAAGGCAAAGCCAACGGGGCCAATGACAGAGAGGATGCAGAGGTAGGCCGTGGGAGGGCGCTCAACGGAAAAAGTACAGAAGCTGGAGCTGAGCCAGGGACTGCGACGAGGCTGAGGACAACACTCGATGGGGCGGTACCTCAGTTGGAAACGGAACCTCAGATGCACCGTTTATGTATATGCCGATGAGAGAAACGTTGCTCTCGGATTGGCTCAGTACGCTTGTTTGTTATTCACCAATAATGGTAATGCCGGCCACTGCATTTGTTGTCGCTTGATGGTCCTTCCTTTTCCTCCCTCGAGAGATGACTAGCTATCTGTATTGAGAACACGATTTTCATGCTCGTTGCCCCTGTGGTGACAGATCGATCTCCCACCATGGTACATTCACATCGCCCAATCTAGAATTGCGAACTAAGCAATGGCTTCTCATCCGTTAGCTGGGTGTCTGGAAGTCGTTCGGGATCTCAACGTACCATCTAGAGCTCTTCCACCCGCGCAGCTGAAGCCCATGTCTTGTTTGTCAGCGTAGTCTCCATATGCGAGATGCACCATACGTTCAGACTGCCGCAGCTTTGCCCTTCAGCTTCTGTAATTCTTTGGACATAGCACCGGTCGTCTTGCACGCCTTCGTGAGCTCTTGTTCGCGTTGCTCCAGCAAAGCCTTGTGTCGCTCACTGGCCTCTTGTGCTGTGCGTTGTGCGAACTCCTTTGCTTGACGCATTGCCTTCAGCTCGGCCTCCTTCTTCACTGAGAGAGCTTCGTCATGGTCATGCTTCTTGTCGGCCTCAGATGGTACCCTCCTCCCTCCTGCACGTATGATGTCGAGCTCCTGCTTCTGTTGCTCCCTCAGAGACTCAATCTTCTGTTCAATGCGCTCAATCTCGTATATGGCGCTGAATTTTGCCCTGGAATGTTCGGCGGTTTCCTTGCGAACCACTTCGTTGTGAGGTAGTACTGTGACTGTGTTTCGGTCGGATTGTGGTCGAGCGGATGGCCCGTTGAGTTTCCACTGTGTTTCGTCGAATGGCGCACTCTTTATGTCAATTTGTTAGGCATGCACATGGAAGAAGTGACCTGGATATTTCGAGAGCTCAAGACCCCACATCCACTTTTGACACTGGCTCTTCCTACTCTGTATGATGCACATCAACTCTTCAGTACGCTACGATACTAGCCAACAAGACGTTGCCCACTTTTCGATCATCCACCAATCCTCAATGAGGCAATCCCGTCCTTTTCAAGCTGCACAGTTGCCTCCAACAACTCGAGACCTTCGTTTTGGAGCTTCTCTACTTCCTCCAACTCTCTTCGTCGTCGTGCTCTCCTCTCGACCTTCTCCAGCGCGTTTCGTACATCGATGGACTCGTCAGCCACGGACCTGTTCACCTGATCGAGGGTTCGCTCGTTCTCCCGAGTCTTCGACTGCTTGTCAGCAAGATCTGCCTCCGCCTTGACGATTGCGGCGACCAAATCTATCTCCTTCAGTTGATCACGCAACGACTGCGTGTCTTGCTCCAACCGTCGCTGGGCGAGATCGAAAACGCCACCTCTCATGAGAGCGTACTTGATGTCACTCCACTCTCCAACATAGGTTTTCCACAATTTCGTGACGGACAAGCCGCCCTGTGTGGCGTTGAAACCGCCGTAGGATTGGTAGCTGGCAGCCAGGTGACTCAGCATGGATTCGCCCACTGCGGCCAAGTCCTCCTCGAACGGACGGAAGATGACGAGTTGGAACATGGTAATCTTTGCTGAGAACAGATGCTGGAGCACACAGTTTGCGAGAACGAACAGATCCACGGAGTTGTCCCCCATCGTCTTGTGCGCCTTCAGACGGTCGCTCAAGTGCATGGTCCAGCCCACTTCGGCCGGGAATGGAATCTCGGTGATGGATGCGGATGCGAGCTTCTTTCGATTGATGGTGGTGAACTGCCGGACCTGGTCTGAGAGGAACGTTATCATCTTTTGCGTAAGAAACGTCTTGTAGGAGGCCTTTCTTGTCTGGTTGTAAGCTCTGTTCACACCGGCTTCAACGGACACATTTCTTCGAACGAGCATGTTGGTGGTGTCCGTCTCGAGCAGCACGCACACCTCCATGGCGAACAGGGCTTCTTCGAACTCGTCGGGCATCAATCCGCTTCCGTCGTGCCTGGCGAGGAGGTTGACGTAACACCCGGGATCGTTGATGGTGTCGTTTGGATCGTGGAAGATCTTCTGCGCCAAGCCGCGCCAACGTGGGTTGAGTTTCAACTTCCGGAGCAGGGTTCCATCCAGCAAGGCTTCGAGAACTCTCCTATCAACGCAAGCGAGCAGTGCCGATGCCAGTATCCTGGTTGGCTCCATGGGCAACTTTCTCGTCAGTCTGGAGCTTGCAGGGTTTCCGGGAGCCATGCGATGCTCGATCTGCGATATTGCGTCGCGAACTTCGGGGAGAATGCCATGCTGGAGTGCCTGGAAGATTTCCTGCTGGTTCTCGTCGATGTAAATGATGGGCTGAGGCGGCAGAGCTGGCTGCATGTTGGCCATGTCGAAGATCGCTTTGTAATCCGATGAGAGGTTAATACGGAGGAAGGACGACTGATTGCAATCCGATGAGAGGTTGATACGGAGGAAGGACGACTGAGAGACTCTCGCACGTTGATGTTATTGGCCGTTTGCTGTTTGCTTGTCGGGCTGTTTGACCATCAATGTGTTTGCATCCGAGTTGCATGTCCAACTGTTTGCCAGTAGCTTCCGGATTTGTCAAAGGGGTCCGATTACCAGTAGCAAGATGATTGACTGTTGCCCCACAATCACAAACGCAGAAACTATTACAAATGCAGGAACTATTTCTCAGAACGATTCCCGGCCCTGAAGTGTTACCTGGACATCAACACTTATCCCGCGTGTTGATGAACCCTGTGTTGATGAGCCCTGTGTTGATGAGCCCTGTGTTGATGAGCCCTGTGTTGATGAGCCCTGTGTTGATGAGCCCTGTGTTGATGAACCCTGTCTACCTGCTGTGGCTTCGCCTTCTCTTCAAAGTCTTGCCTCTTTTCTCGTCTGACATCCACCTTGTCCTGCAACTAACTCTCCATAAACAACCTTCGTCACTGGTCAAAATGTCGAAACAGGAGTCGGAGGATCTTACGGATCAACTCGCAACGGCAACGCACGAGCTCTCCCGGAAGGAGGACGAGGTGTTGGTCCTCCAGGGCAAGCTTGCGAAGCTTCATTCGGAGACAAAAAGCTCCGTGAAAACAAGGAGAAAGAGACGGCGAAGCTAAGGCAAGATGCGGCGGTGCAAGAGGAAGCAGCACGAGCGGATGCGACACGCAACTGCGAGAAGCAGCACAAAGACGAGATGGCAAGGCTAGGCCCCATGCCGCGTGAAGTTGCAGATGCTGACCAGTCTCCAGGAGAAGGCCGCGAAAGTTTACGAATCGAAGATTGCGGCTCTACGAAGCGACATTCGTCACAAAGCAAACGAGATAGCTTTCCTCGAGAGCAAAAACGACCGCCTCAGCAAGGCACTTGAGACGAAATCCGACGAGGAGGTTGCGCCCACGAAGCAGATGCGGGATGCTGAACGTAAGCTAACCCAGGACCTGCTCCGCAAGAAGTCTCGATTGGAGAGTGACCTAAGGGCTGCCGAGCGAGAGCTCGACCAAACCAGAAAAGAGAAGGCAGATTCCGCCTACGAGTTGAGCGTCGCAAAGGAGGATCTCCAAGCCATGATCGTGGCCAAGACTGATGCGGAGTCCGAGGTCGAAAAGATCAAATCCGAACTCGTGAGCGCACGTCAGGACATCGAGACCCAACAGCAGTACTTGACATCGAGGGCTGACCAAGAGCGGCTGGACCATGAAGGGACCCTATGCGGACTCCGGTCTGAGCTCCGTACTGCTGAGGGGAATGCGCGAGAGCTCCAGGCGACCTTGACTGTGCATAGGCTGCGCCTCGACTTGAATTTGACGGCGAACGCCAACCTCATAATCGACAAGGCCATGTTGGAGGCGAAGCTCGAATCTCTCCAGAAGAAACACGACGGCGCAGAGACGATGGTGACCACTCTACAAGAAGTGAAGGGTAACCTCGACGAGGATGTAGCCACTTGGAGAAGCAAATTTGCATTTGCAGAGAGCGGAAGGATCGCTGCAGAGGAAAGACTAAGAGAGTTGGTGTTGGCAGAGGGTGAACTTGCGGCCAACGTCGACTCACTTGAGTATGAGGTCCACGACCTCAAGAATCAACGTGCGGACGCGGAGAAAGAGAACAGGACGCTGCTGGCGACGAAATCGAGCCTCGATACAGAAAAGACCGCATTGTCGGAGCGCCTGCAGACAGTTCGGGCTAGCCTACAAGGTCAGGAGAACCTAGTGCAGAAGATGAACTACGCGCACACCCGCAAGGAAGACGAGCTACGGCAACAACTTGATCAAGAACGAAACAACGCAGCAGCCGCTGAGCAGAAATTCAAGACCCAGCAGCAAGAGCTTCAGAGGGAGCTTCAGAGGGAGCTTCAAGCGAAGCAGAACATCGAGCGTGCTGCAGATGAGACTAGCCAGGGCCTCAAGGATCAAATCATCAAGCTGGAGCAGGACCTCGGACAAACGCGTCAAGCAAAGCAAACCGCCAAGCGTGCTGCAGATGAGGCTAACCAAGGCCTCAAGAATCAGCTGGGCAAGAAGGAGCAGGACCTTTCCAAAACACTTGACGAAGCGCGGACGCTGACAGGCCTGACCGAGGAGATCAAACGCGTGGTGAGTACCCCCAAGAGATGCTGAGAGATCCATCATATTAAGTCAGCACAGATTGTCTCTGCCTTCGTGCCTCTCTTGTTTCGATTCACCGTGGGTCACACCATAAACACCATGGGCGATAGGATACTCAGGAGACGCTACCCACTTCTCACCCTCGCCACGCCCCGGCAAGCCCCACGGAATGAGGGGGTGGCCTGGTCACTCACCGTGATCGACCCCGGCGACTTTGCCAAGCACAGAACCCGTGAATCATGGGACGGCCCAGGTACTCTGTGGATACACTCATGCTGCACAAGCGGGCCGTCAGCAGCTGCAGAGGTTAGCAGAATCCTGGAGCATATGATGGACGTTTACAACTACATGAACGACGACGAGCTCCACCTGATGCTGAAGGCGACGCACCAGGTCGTCGAGAACCTGAAGGAGATGGCTGGACTGGAGGAAGAGACAAAGTGGAGGATGCTCCTCGCCAGTCTCCGATGCGTCGAGCTGTTGATTCGCATGGGAATGTCGTCTTCGGCCAACAGACACATCCTCCAGGGCTATCGGGACCGAATCGAGACGGCTCGACAACAGAGTCGGGTCGACAGCCTTCTCATCCAAGCCATGCTCTTCTGGATCGATGAAGCCTTGACCGATCCATCCCGAATGGAAGGTATGATCGAGGTGCTTGTAGGAAGCACGTGGGAGCGCATGGTGACTACTGACGGACGCCACTTGGTGTTCGCGGACGATACCGGCCACATTCTCGTCGTTCGGCCGGGCGTAGGCGTCGGCGTGGTCAGCCGGTATGACACTGATACGGAGGTGAGCCTCAGTTTCCAGGGTCTCGATCACCACGGGTTAGAGTTCGGCGTGGCAATGAGGAGGGATGCTGGTGGAAAGCCTGTGTATCGGGAGACACTCTGGTCGGACAGGAACCACGAGAACAACATGTTCGTCATGGGACTCGCCTGGTAGGCATGCCGACTAGTGGCTCGTGGTGGTCGGGGAAGGGGAAGACCAGGAGTGATGGCGATGATTCTGAAGTCTGGAAGCGTAGGGAAGATCAGGACAATACGAGATCCATAGAATGAAACATGACCACGTTGAATGAGCGTTTTTTGGGATCTCTTTGTTTGATAATTTGATACGAACAGCTTGAATACGAGGACGTCGTTGATCCTCGGAAGAAGGTTGAACCGATCCGCCACGGCCTCTGTCATGGCTGACTAAGTCATACCTAGAGCAGACTTCGACTTCGACTTCAACTTCAATTTTCCCTCCTCCCTCACGCCAAATCCCATCCATCGCAACGGCTCCCGCCTTGTCCTTTTGCCTCGGCGGGTCCTATAGGGAGGAGGCTACGTGGGTCCTAGTTGCTAGGCTTGGACTTTGATATAGGGTGGTAGTTTAGTAGATTCATATGGACGATGCTTAGAATGTCACAACATCAGCTTCTGTCGTATCGTTTCGTCCAAGTTCATAGCACCTCACTCCTCCCTGTCCCTTTTTTGCAAAGATCAACTCTCGCCTGTTGATGGCCCTTACTTCCGCCGACGCTGTGCAGTGCCAGAAGAGAAACCCCGTGCTTCGTGTGTGTGAGCCCAGCTTCTGCATCTTGACCTTCCCTGAAGCTCTGTTGTCATTTACCTTCATGTGATATCTTTCGCTCTCAATCGCGCTCTAAGCCAATCTGGGCAAGCCCACAACGCGTACAACCACACACAGCTTCTATTTTCATTCCCACATCAACTTCCCATCCTCCCCATCATCCCCGTCATTCCACAACACCACAGCTGATTCCAAGCACCAACACATCGCAGAAGATGGCATCAACAAGCGGAGATTGGGAGAACCCGGCGAACAGCTTTAGGTACAGCGCTTTGGGCATTGTCGTGGGGCAGTTTGCTGAGTACGGAATAGCAAAGTACGCGTCCTTGTTCTTCAATCGAGCCATTGCGTACGACATGGTAAACAACGAGCCCGTCTTCCTGTGCTCCTCAATTTCGAACCAATTCTTCGAGCTCATCGCAGAGATGATTCCGAAATTCACCGATCCAGACGATAGGGACTCACGCGGACGCTGCGAAGACGCTGTGAACAAGATGAAAGCAGAAATCGAGCGCATTGTCAATTGGGTCGCGACGGGCAAGAGGAGGATTACGGCGGAGCTGAAGGCAGACGAGCTCTATCAGCGGGAGAAGCGCATAGCGGAGCGAGAGTCCTACTGCAAGCCTCACTCATCGCAGTCGTTGCCAACGACTCCTCCACGTCATCACGAAGGCAACCGGATTCAAGACGCACGGAGGTTCGAGGTCATGATTTTCTGGTCTTTTCTGGATGACCTCAGAGCCTATGGAGAGACTGATGCTCCTCGAGAGGCCCAGAGGCCATCGACGGGTCGGTATCGCGGCAACTCCCTTACACGACAACTTGAAAGTATGTCACAATAAAACGCCATTGCTACATATAGAGAAGCAAAAAAGGCAAAACATTCAAGTCATCATCTTACAATCTCAACGTCTTCACGCCGCCTGAGCGGTCTTGACCTCGCCGCCCTCCTCGTACTTGTCCCAGTTGGCGAGGATGTTGCCGATCTTCGGGCTGTTGGTCAAGCGGTACACGTCCTCGAAGTACTCCTTGGTGAGCGCGAACGGCTTGGCGGTGACGTTGGGGATGTACTTTCCAACCAGCTTGCCCAGGTCGATGGACGTCTTGTGGATCTTCTTGAGCAGGAAGCTTCGGAAGGGCTTGACACCCGAGCGCAAGAAGGTGCTGTGGAAGGGGACGTCGATGCCCTTGAGCGGGATGGTGGCGAAGCCGCGCTGGAGATCCAGTGGCTTGGGCTTGGCTTCGGTCTGCTTGGCGCACTCGCGGATGATATCGCGGAGGTGTTCTTTCACGTCGTCGAGCGACATGGTCTGCATGAGAGCTTGGATGTCGATCTTCTGCGCCTTGAGGTAGTTGGTGACGTTGGTGAGGCAATCCAACGCGCGGAGGTCACCGGCTGTGACGTATTGCATGTTGGAGATGTTGTAGTTGAC
>NAJN01001148.1:0-13582 GCA_005059845.1 Cryomyces minteri
CTAGGGCGAAGGAGAGATCTCCCCACCGGTCCTTGTGGGCGCCTTGTAGTTCCCTCCGTTGCGTGCACCATCGCGAGCACGAGTAGAGAAAGTGCGGTATGGACTCGACGGCACCGCACTCACACCTATCCGTCTCCGAGCCTCTGATCTTGTAGAGGTATCCGTTTAGTCTTGATCGCCCAGTTCTCAGTTGAGCTAGGATAGAGGCCTCTATCCCAGCCAGCTTGTCGTACAGTTTCCCCGTGTGTTTTTCCGGTAGTGCTCTGTCGATCTTACGCGTATACTGTCCTACTTTAGACGAGATGAAGGCATTTGTCTTTGGCAGGAAGCGAAGTTTCCTAGCCTCTCTGTGTACCACGCTTAGTGGGCGTGCTACTGACTGTAGTGCCGTGGCACTCTCTGTCTCCGTGGCCTTCTTAGCTAGCTCGCGGGCCGCCTCGTTGCCAGCGACCTTTGAGTGACCCGGGACCCAGTGTAACGACACGTCCTTGCCCTGTAAGCACTGCGTTATGCTTGCAACAAGTGCCTGCCTCTCTGTCCGCCGCGGCCAGCTTATTGCTTGGAGTGCGCTTTTGTTGTCGCTGAAGATTCGTACATGTAGCACGCTAGACGCTGACCACGTCGGCGGAAAGGGTAGGGAGGCCGCGGCTAGTATAGCCTCAAGCTCGGTAAGGAGGACCGTCGTGTCTGCTGCCGTTCTGACAGCCTTTGAGAGGGCGCCGATCCTCGCCCACACCCCTACACCAGCACGTCCGTTCCCAACTGACCCGCCTGTAAACAGGTCCAAGGTCCGTAATGGCCTTACTGTGGCCGCTTTCTCCGCCTCATCTCTCTCGAGGATGACCACCCTAGGCGCTTGCTGCCATGGTGGCAGAGTAAAAGGCTCTACAACCTCGACATCTTTTAGTGCTAGCCTAGCAAAGAGCGTAGATGCCGTGTGTAGTGGCGATCTGAACCTCTTGCACTGGCGCCTCTTCCTAAGCTTTGCGTGCGGATGGCTCTTGTTAAGGCAGTGAAGACCTATCCAGAAGCGAAGGGACTGATCGTGTAGTCTCTGGCGTAGCGGTTTGATGTGTGCTTCTGCCTCCGCTATAGGTAGCGCTACCGTCCTAAAGCCGTAGATGATGGTCTGAGCTGACAGTCTCTGGCACGGTTCTAGCAGCTTAAGGAGTCGATCTGGGCCGTTAAGGTACCATATCGGCGAGGCGTAGTCAGCCACAGGTGCGACAGTGTTGGAGACAAGCTGCCGCATACTAGAGGGCCGGAGGCCCTTTAGTCTCTTTACCGCAAGTGCCGCCTTGTACGCTCTTTTAGCTGCCCTCGACACGTGGAGCCTGAAGTGTAGTCCTTCGTCTACTACCACCCCCAGGATCTTGACCGACTTAGAGGGTAGGATGTCTGTTACCTTGAACCGTACTGGTGTGTCATCGTCACCATGCAACCCCTTACGCGTAAGGTGGATAAAGGTCGTTTTAGAGGCCTCGAAGACTGCACCGCTCTCCCTCTCCCACCTTTCTAGTAGGGGGACGATCTCCTCTTGGATCCTTGCCGTGTTCTCTGTGGCAGAGGAACCTATGATCCAGGCCAAGTAGTCGTCGACAAAGGCCATCGAACCCCCACTTCGAAAGCGAGTCTGGACTAGGTCGGCGTTGAAGAAGAGGAGCAGTATTGGTGCGAGGGGCGAGCCTTGCGGCAGGCCTGACTGCGGGAGGTCCTGGACCTTGGAAGTAAAGCTGTTGACCGTGATACACGCCCGTCTGTCCGTGCAGAAGTCATCGATCCACCGTACTAGCTCTTCTGGTACTTGTCGTTGGCGGAGCCTTTGTAGCTCTGGTCCTTTAGCAACGTTGTTGTAGGCGCCCTTCACATCAAACGAGACCATGGACACTATCTTCCTTCCCCTTCAGGCGTCGTACACCTGTTCTTGCATGTATGAGAGCGCATGGACTGTCGACCTCTGCTTCCTCGCGCCAAAGTGGTTGTTCGGAAGAAGGGCCGCTGTCTCTACTAGGTAGGAGATCCTCTCGGCCACGATGGACTCTAGGGCTTTACCAAGCGTAGACAACAACGAGATAGGACGGTAGCTCTTTGCCTGAGTGTAGTCGTCCTTGCCAGCCTTCCTTAAAGGAACAATCTTTGCGACCTTCCACTCCTTTGGTAGCCTGCCGCTTTGGAGAGACGCTGAAAAGAGGGTGTGGATCTCGCAACCAAGGACCGGCCACACTTCTCTCCACACTAGCATAGGAAGGCCATCTAGCCCCGGGGCCTTGTTTGGGTTCGCCGTAAAGATGGCCCTATGTACCTCGGTCATAGTAAGGGCCTCCGACCGAAGCTGTAACGGAGGTCTCTGTTCCTCTAGCTGCTCACTCGTCTCGGGGGCCGGAGGTATAGGGAAGAAGCTGTCGATGAGTTCCCGTGCGATGTCTACCTCATTGTGTAGATAGCTCCCCTCCGCATTCCTAACACTTGGTATGCGAGTGAACCCCGAAGTCCCCTGGGGACCTAGGTACCGTGCCGCTTTCCAGACGTTCTCAACGTCGTCGAGAAACTCGTCCCAGTGCTGTCTCTTCTGTCTCCGTATCGTGTGATGGAACTCTCTCTTAGCTGCTAGACAGGACCGCTCTATAGCTGTATTCGGTCTTCCTTGGCGACGTAGTCTCCTAGCTTTGTTGCGAAGGTGGGCGTAGGCTCTACGGAGTGCCGTAAGGTCGGCACTCCACCTCTTTGCGTATCGAGAAGACCTTGCCCTCGGGCAGTGGGCTTCTACTGCCTCCTGGACCATCGTAGCAAGGTACTGAGCCATCGCATCGACGTTACTTCTCGGCAACGGGCGTTGTTGTAGTGACTTTGAGGTGCTCTCCCTGACCCTGTCCCACTCAGCATGCTTGAACATTAGACGAGCCTCCTGGATAGGTTCTCCAGGCGACATCGTGAAGGAGGAGCGTATGAAGCGGTGGTCAGATCCATACTCCGAGTCAAGCGGTCCGCAGAACGTCCTCTCCTCGAAGAGTCGAGGAGAAGCTAAGGCCAGGTCAATAGTCGACGTGGCCCATCCCTCCCGTTCCCAGGTAATCGTGCCGCGGGGTAGCAAACACTGGAGGTCGTACTGTTCCATGAAGTCGGTGATTCCCTCCGCCTCGCCTTGCCTTGGGGAGAGGCCAACTTCGTCGCCGCCCCACAACAGGTCGTGCCTGTTGAAGTCGCCTGCAACAAACAGCTCTAGATGCGGTTGGTGGACTCGCTCCTTGTCAATTGCTCTGCTTAGGAGGTCTAGGCGATGTCTTAGCCTTGCCCTATCGGCCTCTACGCCCCTCTGTCCCTCGTCTCCCGAGCGGATTGGTGGGATGTATACGGACGCGAAGAGTACGTAGCGATCCCCCACCCTTACCGTTACCGCAGTCACATCGGGTGATCCTACCTGGACTTGTGTTGCGCTTAGGACTTTGTTGACCCAGATACACGACCTGACGGGGTACCACTGATCTAGTCGTTCCATAGGTGCTATCCTTGTCCAGCTTGGTCCAGAGCCTGGTATAACAAGAGATCCCTCCGCTAGAAAGCAGTGAGGCTCCTGGCCAAGGATGATGCCAAAGTCTCGTAGATCGTCGTCGTTGTGTAGAGCATGCTGCGTACCGGGACTTTTCCTCAGATTTGCCTGTAGTATGTCTAGCTTCCTATCCATGCACGTGTATTGTTAGAAGGCGCTGCATCTCCTCCTTGTACTTTGGGCAGTTGCGATCCGAGGCTCTGTGTGGTAGGCTACAGTTTGCGCACTTCAGGTTGATCGATTCGCATCGTTCATGGCCCTCCGTCCCGCAGACTACGCATCTTTGCTCCTTGTTACAGTTCCTTGCTATGTGCCCAAACCGTCTGCACCTATAGCATGACACCGGAGTCCTCCTGTCCTCCAGGACTGACACCGTCACTGACCCTCCCCCAAACGTGACGTCCCTGCCCTCTAGGCGGGCGTTGAGAAGCTTCTCGGCATCCCCTTTCGTAGCTACTCCCACTATAGCTGACGCGTGCTGTGCCTGTGGCTTTGGCGTACCCAGCCATCTCATCTGCTGCACGTCGACTCCATTTTCGTGTCCAAACAGCCGTCCTGCGTCCGCGCCCATCCGAGACGTCCCCGCCTCGGCCGCTACGCTTTTCTCAACCCAGTCGACCTTTACGGAGTACCACTTAGGGCCGATCAGCCTCGCTCCCCTCAGGTGGGCGGGCATCCATTCGCCAGCGTTCTGCCTGATCAGACTCTCCTCCTCCTTCGGCACGAGGAATCGAGCCACTTTGACCGTCTCGCTTGTATGCCACATCTTGAAGTATCGGATCTCCAGCTGTTCTAGGCTTCTGATACTACGAAGCGCCTTCTCTAGGCGGTCCCTCATCTTGACTGTCGTGTTACATTCTACCATGATCTCTGTGTCTAGCGACTTCAAGTCTAGTGTCATCATCGTGCCTTGTAGGCCTTGCTCGCTCGCGGTAGAGCGTAACGCGCTCCTTAGCGTCGTCCCTACTGAACCCGGTGGCGACGACTGCGGCGAGGTCCTTGGGGACGGCTCTTCTTGTGACGACGAGGTATTGAACGACACTCGCGAGGTCCTCGGGCTAATGTAGGGTGGGCGAGGGCTCCCGGAAGCAGCAACTGCTGCATATATTGGGCTCTTTGGCGAACAGGGCGACAACTGGATTCCGGATGACTGGTTTCCCGACTCTAGAGACTGTCCCCATTACGGGCTAGCCTCCTTCAGGCTTGCAATGTCCAGCTGCAACGTCTTTACCAAGTCCTCGAGCTTCTTGACCTGTCCTTTGTGTGCTTCCTCTAGCTCAATTGTACGAGCTCTGTATGCCTCCTCCTTAGCCCTATACAACTCCTCTTTGGTGTCCATTGCCATCATCCTCTTCTTTAGCTCTTGTAGGACCGCTAGCACTTCACTCTGCAAGGGTCCCTACAACTCCTCCTGGGCGGCTTGGTTGTCGCGGACCTTCTGCGATGGCTTTCTTGCCCTCTTTCCGACCGCTACCTCTATCACCGACCTACACGCGCGCGGCCGGAGCTGCCAAGGTCTTGTGTCATGGGTGCCGATGTGGCTGCCCTTGCGCTACTGGGGCCTCCTGGGACTTGCTTCCATCGGGTCCTGGTTCAAGACGGCGGCTGAGGGAGCCACCAGGCGTTGCGATCATCTCTGGTTGGTGCTGCAAAGGAGGAGCAAAGTCACACGAAAGCTGTCATCTCCTCCCGAAGATCTCTCCGGGAACGATGTCTCCCCAGCGTTGTGCTACGAGTGCTTTTGTAAGATCTTACGTTGGTATGTTGTAGTGGTGAAGAGCGCGTTGAAGTGGCCCCATATCTGCAGTGTAACACGCCACGGTGATTGGTCCAGCATTCTTCCAGGAAGCACTTCCGTTTGTCTTGCAACCTCACACTCCCGCACCAAGCATTTCTTGGCATTCCAAGGGTGGTGGCTAGGGACTAGTGTTAGCATTACATTACATTTTTTGCTACATTTGCTACATTTACATGCATGTAGCAACACGTTCCGGAGGCTATAACTTCAGGAAACTTCTAGCTTGAGTTTGCTTAGTTTTCTCTTGATATGTTCGGTGTTTAGGATATTATTTCCGGCTAAACCGAAGTAACTTACATGTCTGCCTGTAGTGTTATAAGCTGATATACAAACAAGGTTTACATCTTGCTACATCGCTCAATGTAATGTAATGCCAACACTACTAGGGACTAGGGACGCAGGAACCAGCTGAGGGGGGACAAACCAGTGCCGTTGCTAGCTGGTTCTCTTTCGTCAGTGACTTTGGGTCCTCCTCTTCCCGGCAAAGTGCAAGCGTTGCATCTCGTATTTGGGAGCGGATGAAAAGGAGACTGCGACATTCAATCTGTCGTCACACGTCATAAAATAATGGCACGGTCCAGGTCACTGTTTATCGTCCGAGCTTCCCAGATCTCGCGTATCTTGTGCACCGAAAGAAGCGGAACGATTACCATCTTAGCGTGTTCGGGAGGTGGTGCTCCTGATTTGCCAAGCTCCGTCTCCGGCGCGACAATTCCAATTCCATCTCTCGAGTCAGCGTTTTGACATGGCTTACATTGCTCGCCGGCAATCCCCACGTATCGGTGCTGAGCTGGTGCTGCTCTTACCAAACCAGCTGCTCCGTCGTACTCTCCACTCCACTCGTCGCACTCTTCACCTCATTCACCTTACGATCCAGTTATTAGACTGCTTGCCCTGAGGTAGCTATTCATCGGCAAGTACGTTGACTGTTGGATCTGTTGCGTCGCGGCCTACCATCGGACTTGAGCAACTTCCGTCTGCCTGCTTGTTGTTCAGACCGCTAGACCTTCCGATCCCCACTGCCTGGGCCCCCTCAAGCCTTCGCATCGCCGTGCCGCGATCGAATAGCGCGCTCACCTTAGTTGGAGCTACCGTTGCGAGATCCGTTGATCTGTGCGGACATAGGAAGCATTCGCTGCAAGATCGATTGCTTGCACATTAGCACGTCCAAGTCACATCTATCGTGCCGCGTTCCAACCGAGTCTCAGCGCCACTAGGCTCTACGAACCAAACACCCGCTATGCCTCCGATTCGAACAACCGCTGCCGCGAAACCGGTAAAGACAGAGAGGACTCATGAAGAGAATCAAGAGCGGTACGGGACTGGAGAAGCGTCCACTTGACGGTTGAGCAAAGCTGATCCGTCGATGTAGAGCATACATCGCCGCGTCTCGCCGTAGCGATCGAAGCCTCGAAGCTCGCGTCGAATCTGCAAGAAGAGCATCAGAGATCCACATGCGGCGGACAGGTCGCTCGCTGCGAGTGACAGAACAGGATGTAGTGAACGAGGAGATGTACGAGGAAGAAGACGATAACCTGCCGATGCAGTACCGCCGGCTCACTGCTCATCTTCAGACTGGTTCCGCAGACTTCAACAGAAGGCTTGCGGCATACTTGACGAGCAATGTCGCCATGAGGTCTGCGCTGGACCAGGCTGTCAACGTCTCGTACGCCTCACAACCATACTCCAACGCTCCTCAACTTATAGACCAGAGTCAGCACCAACCGCGGATGCAACACTCGTATCCGACACCCATGTTGCCTCCGCAGGTGGCTAACCGTTCACCTCATGACTATCGTCAGTCTCCACATCCGATGCCCATGCAAGGTCATCGGCCGCAGGTGCATCAGCATTCTGCGTCGATTGCAAGTCCGCAAGAAACACCAGGCTATCAGCCGAGATATTCGGCCACCATCAGCCCTGTTGAGCCGCTGAGGATGGAAGATCAACGACGTGTGTCGCTGCCTGCTCAGCCCACAGTGCTTCAGACACCGCGGTCGCAGGTACCGTCGAAGTTGTCTACAACTCCGCAGGTCACGCCGACTATCTCACGGTTGCCGTTATCTCAGAACATGCTCAATCAAGAACCGACACCGCACGCCTACTTCAAGCAAGACTCCACACACCTGTCCCATCCGGTCAAGCACGATTCAGCTCAGCCGCAGCCCATGCCGATGCCCCAGCAGAATCTGCAAGTGAGGCAATCATCGTTCCCTAGTTTGCTCAAGATGCCGCCAGCTTTCGACCAGTCAGCGGCATATCAGCTTTGCGGGCCTTTCTCGATGTCACTGCTTTACGAGTCGCAGCAGTTTCTCGGTAACGCCTCCGGCGGTCCCATGGACGGCAGTGATCACTTTCAGGCAGCGCTCATGCAAGGCAGTGAGAGGGTGCAGTCGCAGAGATTCTCTTACAGCTACAACCCAAATGGAAGGTCTTCCAAGTCACGGAATTTTCATCCTTCCTTCTGTGCAACCAACCAGACCTTCACGTTAGCGCCTGATATGTTAGACACATCCGCAGGTCAGAATTTCTCGCACAGCAATCCACAATCGGCGACCACCGACAGTGTCATCACACCCTTCACTCCCTCATACGCTTACAGCTCTGATGGCTCTTTCAACGAGATGTTCGAGGCACCTGATCTGACAAGATCCAGCAGCGCCTAAGGCAGCGGTGGTGTTACGCCTAACGTCGTTCCGGAATGGTCCAACTTTGTTGACGACAGTCTATATGAACAACCAACGGCTACGTCACCCGACACTCCTCTTCGATCTTGAGCATCAGAGAATCGGGTGGGTCTTGGTCGGCGTTCTGGTCATCATCACTGCACGGCTCATTTGGGTTCGTGGCGTTGGGCGCGACAAGGCGCATCGTGCGACAGGCAAAGGCGTTAAGGGTCTTCTTGACAGGTCCATGTCAGTGGCAAAGAGCCAGCCATGTTTACAGTTCCCACCGGCTTTCGGTCATCGCCACTTCATACGTCTTGGGCCATGGTCAAGTTCGACCCTCCATCTCTGATAGCCTCCGGTCTGGATCAGGATCGTGTACTTGATACGTATATGCGATCTGTTCGCTTAACTTCTACTTCTTCCGACGTACCTTTGGCGTTCATCCCTCACAATCTGCTGCTCGGCTTTCACCGATGTATCATACTACTCTTGATAGCTACTGCATCGGCTGTGTGTATCAGCAATGCTATCCTTTTGGCGTTGGCTTCTCCGGACGGATCAACGGATGAAAAGTGGTTTAATGGAGTCTTCCTGCCACTGCCGTATGTACAATGACTTGATTTCGCTCTTGCTAGGGATGGGATGGAAGGGACTGGCCTGAATAATGATGGCTATGGCCTCACGATCGGGATGGTACATATATAACTCTTAATTCTATTACTAAATACCTCACGGCGCTATCGTCTTATCTTCCTCACCAACCTCATATTGCTGCACATGTCTACGACTTACCAAAACGGATCTGATTGTACTTTCATACGGTGTCCGCAGCAAGACTGGAGTCGAACGGCTCGGGGAAATTGATTAAGATTGTGATATCCTCTATGGAGAACACGACCAGCTCCATACGCTGAGCCCTTCTTGAGCTCAAAGACCATCACCGCTGCCGCAGCGGTCGCTAGAATATCTCTCCGCCGCCAGCATCCTACTCGGGTAGGTAGGTAGGTACCACTGCTGTCACGCGTTTGTAGTTCACTCCCGCAGCTCAAGGCAGCATAGCGTGGTGGAAGTCTCCTCAAACTCGCATATCGCAGCTATCGCCTGTGGGGATTCCTTGTCTTTCTCGAGTTCCGCGACTCAGTGACAGAAGTCACTGTTAGAAGGAAAGGTCGGCGAAGTCCCTGGCAGTTCAGTTAACACGTTGGTGGCAGTGCAGCCCACGTTGTTCATTGAAAAGGATTGATGATCCAAACACTGTCGAGTGAGACCAACGCAAGATTCTCACCCGGACCCACCCGAACAATCCAAGAATCGAAATGGTGCAAGCAAGGAAGAATGCAGGCGTCGAGCAAAAGTATTTATGAAAACTGTGAATAACCCCCTTCATGCCGTTCGTTGATTCCAGGCCTAAAACTGTAAGTCCGCCTACAACTCCGTAGTTGGTACTGATCCTTTGAATAGCTCATTCTAAGATACGGGACGTGGGAGCTGTGAAGCTCTCAGACATTGCTCCATCAATAGCCGTATTCGTATCCATCGCCTTCACCAGCATTCTCACTCTATTGATTTGTTAACATGCCTGTGAAGTGATGAAGCTGCGTGATAGTCTTACTTTTTACCAACCCCGAAAGCCGTAACTCCAACGGTTTCTCGTAGGGAACGGATGATGAAATGAGTGTAGACGACCAGGCCGTAAGCGACAGGCTTGATACAGTCATGGCCAAGCTGCTCATGGTCAAGAAGGTTGATGGCATTGGCGTCGACGAGCATCCAGAGGCAAAAACCCAGAGGGAAGTGAGAGTGTGAGGGGACTGACAAAGGTGCTGGTGGGACTGCTCACTGGAAAGGTCGCAGAGCTAGACATCGAGGCAGGCTTGTAGATAATCAGGCCAAAACGGCGGCCTGGCCTGGCCTGGCCTGTCCTAATAGCCTATTCTGTAGCTGGATATAAAGCTAGTATAGGTAGATTTGAAGAGATTAATCCTAGAGAATTCAGCCGCTTTCGGCTATAACCATGCACCGGGCAATAGTTATTCAGCTCCGCACCTCAGTAGGAGCGCCACCATCATGCCTTCCCCCACCCCTCCTTCTACGCAATTCATCATAGATGACGAGGCTATCTCCACCATTGACTCAGAGCTTTCAAGCTTGCCCGCAACCTCTAGAATCACCGTTCCTACAACCCTCCAGCATACCAACGATTTCGTAAGCCACGCCGGCGAGCTAGACACTCACGACATAACCAACGATGACCTATACGAGGGGGTTGACTGGACGCGTCTGCGCGGCTTCCACGTCCCAGATCACACACCGAAGGACCGTACTAGCTGGGTCTGGCTACATGGTTTTGAGGTCCAAGAGGTGGATTCAGACGCGAGATGGTGGGTCTGCAAAGAGTGTCATATACACAATCATAGTGGTAGTCAGATGTACAAAGACTGCTCTACCTCCAATGCAAAGAGGCACCTAAACAAGAGGCATTCGATGTTCAAGGAGGGCTCAAAGAAGAGGCAGAAAACCGTAGTCGACATGGTGAAGGAGGCTGGCCAGGGAGGAAACACCAAGCTCATCAATCAGCTGATCACTTCCTTCGACCCTACGCACTTTAAGAGGCTCCTTACCCGGTGGGTTGTACAAGACAATATCGCATTCAATCAGCTTGAAAGCCCCCACTTCCAGGACGTTTTAACGTACCTCAATCAATCTGTCCAGGACTCAGGAAGCCTCCAAACTCATGGAACGATGCGCTTGTCAATCATACAGCATTATGAAAGACATAAGGAGGTTATTAAGGCTATGCTCCGCTCTGCAGTCGGCCAAATTCACATCTCCTTTGACCTCTGGACATCGAGAAACCTACTTGCTTTACTGGGTATCCTAGTCCACTTTGTTGATAACGATGGGCACTATCAGACCTTCCTTCTAGCTTTACCAGAGCAGCAAGGGAGTCACTCTGGGGCTAATATCTCTGAGACTGTCTCCAGCATCATTATGGAGTTCAACTTTGCTGATAAGCTCGGCTGCTTTATGATGGACAACGCCTCTAACAACGACACCTGTTTGGCAGCCCTTGCAGAGCTATATGGATTCAACAAGAAGTGGAGGAGGTTGCGCTGCACAGGACACATCATCAACCTTGTTGCCCGTCAAATCCTCTTTGGTAACGATCCTGACGCGTTCGAAAGAGAGCTTGAGAGACCTAAGGAGGAGACTGAAGAACTGAAGCTTTGGAGGATGCGTGGCCCTCTTGGCAAGCTACATAACATCGTTGTATACATCCTCATCTCTGGACAGCGTAAACAGAAGTTCGACAAGATCCAGAAGATCCAGCTTGAAGGAAACACCCAGGATAAAGTACTCGTGCTTGTTGAGGACAACAACACTAGGTGGAATTCGTCCTACGCTATGATCAAGAGGGCAGTGTTACTACGTAACGCGATCGAGGCCTTCCTCCAAGCTGGGATCTCCTCCTAGGATAACCAGGTCACAGCCTTCAAGCGGAGGTATCCAGGAAAAGACTTTAAGAAGCTAAAGCCAACGGTTATCGATGACACTCTCTCCGCTGATGACTGGCATGTTCTTACTCAGTATCTTGAGATCCTTGAGCCTTTACAGGTTGCTACGATGGAGCTACAAGGCAACCCCGAAGAAGGCCGCGCTGGCGCTATTTGGGAGGTCTTCCCAGTTATGGAAACTCTCCTCAAACACCTAGAAGATACTAAGAGGAGATACGCTGATCTCGCAGCCTCTGAAGACTCAGCTTTCCTCCGCATTAACAGCAACCTTGGCTGGGAACACCTAAACAAGTACTATACCCTCACAGATGAGACACCTATCTACCTAAGTGCTGTAGTTCTCCATCCTGCCTATAAATGGCGCTGGATTGAACGGAAGTGGAGGAACAGGCCAGAGTGGGTTATAGCAGGCAAAGTAGCAGTTGAGAAACTCTGGCAACAGGACTATAGAAACCTCCTAGTTGAGACTCCTCTCCTATCTAAAGAAAGGAAGAGAAAGGCGTGGATGGCGCTTGACGACGATGACGAGTCTCTTACCAGTTCTCCTCTTATAGATGAGTACCACTCCTGGAGCTCACAGCCTATTGATGAGACAGATCCACACCTTGAAAACCCTATCCAGTACTGGCTCTATCGTAGGAAACAGTACCCACGTCTCTCGCAAATGGCACTTGATCTCTTTAGCATTCCAGCTATGTCAGCAGAGGCAGAGAGGATCTTCAGTCTTACTGGCTTGATGGTGACACCTCATAGAGGAAGACTCATGGCTGATATCATTGGAGCAACGGCCTGTTTAAGAGACTGGGATAGGCGCGGGATTATCAATCTCATGGCAGTAAGTAGCTAGTAACAGCAATAAGTTCACTGCTAAAACATTTATAGAAATGGCCAAGAGTTCCTCTATCTCACCCACCCTCAACCCCTTAAGCAACGTCCTAAACTACCTCCTGAACCATCTCTATAAGCTCTAACGTCGTATATCGCCAACTTCAGCGCTTAAATCAAGAGAAGGGCAACAGTAAGGTAGACGGACAATAGCAGGGGTACAGGTATGACATGGGTGAAGATCTCAAGGCAAGACTGTAGAAATAGGGCAAAATGTTACTAGGTTTCTGCTGTGCTGGCCCTGTTTATCACCACCAGTGTTGGCAGCCTGTAGGCCGGCCTGGCCTGGACAGGCCAGGCCAGATTATTTACAAGCCTGCTTACGAGGATGCTCTGCAACTATCAGAACGAGGCCACGTTGAGATCATCCAACCGTGGACGGCAGCCCCTTACTCTCAGAGGCTCGGGCAGTGGGTACACATCGAGAGCAGTAAGAAGCGGGCCAAACAACTAGCCCTCGACCTACCGTGGAAGGATACACTATACACCGACGGCTCCTACCGGAACAACCGTGGGGGCGCCGCGGTCGTCAGAATAAAGGGCAACCGGGTTCCGGTCACGATACGAAGTGAGACAATCGGCACTGCGAGCTCAACATCAATACTAGCAACGGAACTGCATGCTATCGTCTTGGCCGTCGAACACATCCAGGCTCTGCCTAGGTGGGAGAAGGAACGGAGGCAGTTCCATGTTGCCACGGACAGCCGAGAGGCTCTGCGGGCTGTACAGACGCCCTATGCGAAGTCGGGCCAGTACCTGGTACAAAGGGCTGCTGCGGCTATCAAGGACATCCGAAAGCATAGAAGCCAAGTACAGTTGACGTGGATTCCAGCCCACAGTGGCATTCCAGGCAACGAGGCAGCCAACTCCGCAGCGCTCAAGACAACCGAACCCCAGGCCCCGATCGATACCACGTCGACAAGGCTATGGACTCAGGTCTACCGGCAAGCCCTGGCCAAGATAGGACAAGATAGACTCGAGAGCTTCCAGCAAGAGAACGTATACGGCAAGTATACAAGGCGGCTCGATGGCGCCCTCCCGGGTCGACATACACTACGGCTATATGGAGCACTTAGCTCAGACGAAGCATCGGTACTAATGCAGTGTCGCTCTAACCACAGCTTCCTCCGCACCTACCTAGCCCGCATTGGAAGGGAGCAGTCCGGTC